>WAAD01012266.1:5191-34443 GCA_013389945.1 Fregata magnificens | reverse complement strand
ATTAAAGTCAAATTTCTTTCTTCAAATACATATAATAAGTATCAGTATCTGAAAAAAAATAAAACCCCTTTATATCAGACATACATAGTGGAATTTTTTTTCATTTGAATTGATCATTGCAGCTTTTCTTCAATGAAGAGAACATACTAAAGTCTCCTGGAGAGTGTCAATGTAAAGTGGTGAAATTTTTATAGTATCTTCCCTATTCTCTATCCCTTGATCCCTTGAAAGTTTCTAAGCCATATTCCTTGTAACACCAGAATATTACTGTGTGCAAAAAAGGTATTAGACAGACAGTGAGAGGGAGACCAACGGACCCATCGTTCCTGGCTGAATTTTGGTTTTTTCCTTCAAGAAATCTATTTAGGAATTAAAGCAGTTTTAGCTCCTTCTAGGTTCCTGGTAGGTGAGAGCCAGGACAGCCAGCAGATGTGATACACCAGATGACATCCAGGGAAGGACACGTCTCTCTCTACACAGTGTATGGAGAGCTAATGGGTGCTCCAGTATTTCCCTCTTGTAGAAAGAGTCCAAGGTCTATCTTGCTATCTATGTTCCACTTAGTCCTAGCACACGGAATATTTTATGTGACAAAAGTTTTTCTGAGATTTCTCTGGAGCAGTGGTGATTCTCAGTGTTTGTTCTTCTGTCTCCATGATAAGCTTTGGTAGAGAGTTATACATGCTCTCCCTCTTGAAAAAAGTATAAATATTGTTATCTGATTAAAATGTTCTGCTTTGTTTTACTCTGTGGTTTTGACAAACAACGATATCTGTCCAAAGTCTGCCAGTATGATATATATTGAGCATAAATCACATTATCTTGTGTTAACATGTCTCTTGGAACAATACCTTGCCATAAGTTCTCTTGTTACCCCCAGGGAACAAACAGTGAACTCAGCTCCCATTTGCATCACTCATTGGAGAACTTCATTGATACAGCAACACCAGATCTGGTACGAAATAATGCTATCATTAAATAATGACTGAATTCATTCTTGCTAATGGAGTTCTATTTGTTTGTGTGCTGTGGGGGGAAAAGGAGGCAATAGTAATTTTTATTTTTTTTTAAATATGCTGAGATGATTTATCCATTGGAATTCACCTTTGCAGTACCTCCTTCTTATCTGCATGCAAGAGCAGTGGGGTATGAACCATATACTTCCAGTGAATGGATGATTCCTTATGGGAAAGAGGTCAAAACATTAAGTAACAATATCTAGAATCAAATATGTATTTTCTCAACTAATCTGCTCTAAAAAATGCTCAGATATTACAGTTGTGTGTGTGTTGTGCTGGTATTTCTGTATAGCATAATCCATACTATTTTTAATAGGATTCAGGATGGCTTTGTTATCCTCCACTCAAGTACTGTGCTACACCATTTAGAACTTTCTTTGTTCTTACTACACAGGATATGTTGCTGTGCATTCTCTCTCTGTACATATGGATAACAAGAGAGAAGTGCACACAAAGTCAAAGACCATCATTTTTAAAATTTCATCTGAAGAGTAGGAGAAATAATTCAGAAACCTCAACCAAAATAATGTATATTACTTTCAATAAGACAGTTTCATAGGAGCACAACAGTAGAAATAGTAATTCTCAGTTGTGGCAATGTAATTTTCCACCCTGCAGCTGAAGACATGATAAAAGCAAGGGCCTGACCCCTAGAGCCCCAGTTGTGTTTTGAGATCACGAGATTACATCAAGATCTCAGCCTATATTTCAAGGGAAGTTTCTAGACCTCATGTGGAGAAAAGCTTCATAATGTGAACTTGTAGTGCCTGTTCAGACACTGTACAATCAACACCTGAATATGCAGAAAACTCCAAACTATCAGAATAACCACAGACTCCAGGAAAGATATATGTCAACACGAATGTTTAGTCCTATGGTTGCTCTAAATATCAAATAGAGGTACACATTTAAATTTTATTGGATGATAAAAGAAATAGGAATACTTTCCTCTGTTGTTAATAGTATGATACCTTTTTTTCCTTTTTAATAAGGTAGTTCTTAGCATGCTAGTACTGTGCAAATTCAGTCCTCTTCCTTTTAAGTTAAATCATGAACAGTCAAAGTCTGATGTTCACTCTCATGTAAAATCATCGCTGCACTTGAGGGGGATTTTTTTGTGTTCTTGGTTTTTTTCCCCCCGAGGTGGTACTTAGTTCAATCTGCTGTGGTCTTTGCCAGTGACTTCACGTCCAACATAAAACCCAGGGCTCTAATACTTGATCAGATTGCATTGCTATGGTGCTGCTCCACTCCTGGGAGACGGCAGAGATGTCCTGATGCCTGAGAGAACAGAAGCCTCTCTAGGGAACTCATTTTTTTCCATATGCACAGAAGACTGAGGTGAGGACACAAAGATTGTGAAGGAAAAAATCTATCAGTCTTTCCTTTCTGTAGCATCAGAGGGATTGCGTTGATAAAAAAAATTGTGAGGAAGCAGAGATAAGATGAGTTATAAAAAGGTGGTAACACCAACAGCTCACTCCAAACTTACACACAAACTCAAGATAAACATTATCAGGAGGGATGAGGACATGGTTTTACAGCAGTTAAGGAGGAAGGAATATGGGCAAGCCAAAAATAGTCCTCAAACAGTACAGTGATTCAGTTTCAGTTAAGGTAAGTGCTATCAGAAACTTCCTCATGGCTTGACCTTTGGGCCAGGAGGCAGGGAGAACCATAGGTATCCTCTCACTGCAATTCTGAACAGGTTCCCCTAAGAGTTTTCGCACAGTTAGAAATTCTGAGGTACGACTACTCTGGAAAGATTAAAAGCCCTCTTTTTCTGCTATGTATCATAGCAGATGATTAAAACAAAACAAAACAAAACAAAATAGAATAAAATAAATCTTTGCATCCTTAAAATACTTGCAGCCTAAAATACATTTTAATCTCTCATCAGAATAGATTTTTCTATAATTTTTGTAAAATATGGTTCATGTTTCATTCAGAAATTAAATGAAACACAAAAAATGCCCAAGAAGAGAGTAGGAGTGCAGCACATTAATATGGTAAGATGTTTTAATCATTTTGGATACTTTCCTTTGTATATTGTCTATGAACTTTAAGAAATCATACATCTTAATTAAATCCACAATACTGCAGAACCCCTCTTCTGTAGTGTCCAGAGTGTATTTGGCTGTTGTACTAGGAAAACATTACACTTCAAGTGATGATAATACTGTGATTTTAAAAAATTCCGACTCCAGATGCGAGTCTTGTCCCCTAACTTTAGCCATTCCAAAATGAGGAGGCTACACCATTTTAGTTTTCTAAGCTTTTTCTAGGCTGAAGATAAGCATCTTGAGACTTCACTAGTAAGGGAATCTCAGTAACTCAGGCAAGAAATCTAACTTTTAAGCAGCTAAAGTTGGTGAAATGAAACTGGATCTTTTTCCATGAAGAAATATGAGACCAAAATATTTGTATCTCCTTATGGGGAGTAGTCCTTGATTTCAGAGGCTATTCCAGTAATTACAGAAATTATAAAATTACACAGATGAATGATCCAATGATGTAAGAAAGAATTAGCCACCAGAAGCCTAAAAAAAAAAAAAGACCATGCTGCAGGGGGTTTTTTTCATAATGCTGCTGTACTCTGTTGGAAGGAGATGGTAAAGAAGGAACTGTAATTTCTCATTTTAAAGAATGACAGGAGTAATAAAATCCAGGTATTTCTAGTACTTTTAAGCCAGTGTAAAATTTTACAGTAAATTATTTGTGATCAAGGAAGAAAACCAAAAAAAATCTGTTAAAAAAACCAACCACCACAGATTTGCGTTAACTAATTTCCATAAAGCAAATTTTCAAGGAAGATCACACATTTTATAATTACTAGATTCAGTGAAATTTCTGACAGATTACCTTACACTAGACCACACCTATAAAAAAATCTTATGTTCTGTCATGAATTACAAAATTCGTTATAAATTGGGAATTATATTATGCTGTTATGCTTAAGTTTTTTGTGGTGTTAATAATGTTGAAGATCCGATTGTGCTACAGGTAAAATATTCCAAATCTTTACAAACATTGAACTCCAATACAGAGCTCCTCCTAATTACTTGAAATTAATGCTGAGTTCAGTTTCTATAAAGAAATGTCTAATTCCCACTGCAGTGTAAGAAATATCACAGTCTCAAAATTTACATAATTTATGTTATGGCACAAATTAATTTTTCATTTATATACATTTTTAAGAATTAGAAAGATAAGGACCCTTTGCAAATAACATTTAAGTTTTCATGTTGATAGGAATTATTAACTTAATTTTACCTGCTGGGAGTTGAAAATATAATGCATATGCCAGGTGTTTTTTCAGAGTAAAACACATTAAACAATCCCATTGCACCAGGGGAAGGAAGTGGTTTTGGTTTTGTTTTATATAACTTCATTCCCTTTAAAAAGAGGTCTATTTATTTTTCAAGTTGCCTGCTATCCAGTTTAATGTTCAGCTCTGATGAAAACCCAATCCTTTTAAAATGGTATGGCTGAGACTGTAAGAATGGGTGAAAGTGCCTATCCATTTTGCAGCTGAGCCTGGCTTATCTGAGTTAGAAATATAATTTTCTGTTTCAGCATAGACACACTCAGAAAAAAAAAAAAAGCTCATGCTTCAATAAAGGCTGAGAACTCATTGATGATGTCAGGCATCTTCTCAGGTGCACGGCTCCTCTCCTGTGGCCTGAGGAATGCAGTGGTATTCCTTCCCATTCCTCGTATTTAGGTGTTTTACAGCTACAGAATATCAAGCTTTTCCGCCCTCTGCAGCCAATCGTAAGGCAGTAAAAGGTGATGCAGTTAGGTGTAAACCTAGGCTGAGAGGTTTAATTTCAATTCCATTAGCTTTGCCATCTGTTTCATCTCAGTAATACAAGGTACTGACAGATGTGGATTCTACTCTTGAGATCTTGCTGTTGAGAAGAACACTGAGCCATTGGCTAATAAACTTACTGCTATTCATGATTAAATTAATAGTAAGAGCCTTCTACTCCCCAGCTAGATACCTAGGTCCTACATAGTAGGATCTATCATACCTACATCCTTTCACTGGCTCATCCCAAATTGAGGAAGGGGGCTGGATTTCTGAATATTTTCCTCCATAAATACTGGGTGACCTCCCACTCCAGAGCCAGGCATGACTGAACAACAATTCCTGCCTGGTGCAGAGTCCAGGTAAGAGATTTGGCTGGGTCCAGTTACAATGCACAGGTCTTCTTGATACAGCTAGGAGTCTTGGGCTGAGCAAGGAGTATTTATTTTACTTTCTTATTGACGCTGCCATAGATGTGTGAACTGAATGATTACAAGTAAAGCACTGCTAAACTAGTTTGTCTGTTATGGTTAATCTGACTAAGGGGTTTGTCTCAGGTGAGCTGTAGCTAAACACATGGAGTTGACTGTCTCGCAGATCTAAGATTCATTTATCCAAGTATAACATTTGTTGTCTGGACTACTACATTGGAATCACCCTAGGCTCCTTTTCTATAGTCAGTAAAGAGAAATAAATGTTTCAAGAAATAATTAATTTCATGTTATAGTAGACACCTAGGTTCAGGTAAATCATACTATTTCTCTTCATTGACATCAAAATGGCGTTATTTCAGTAAAAATAATAGCACTTCTCACATGAAAACTTGCACTATTTTTCAGATTATTACTAACATTCTAAAATAAGTACTTTAAGACCAGTGTGTAATTCCATATCCACACTGCATAAATTACTTGACCTATGTTACTCCAGTTGCAGAATCTGAAAGAGAGAGACTCATGGAGAGGCTTACCTGTTTGGCAGCCAGAGGAAGAGAGCTGGTGTCTCCCAGGGCATGAGGTGCCAGGCGCTGGGTCGGGGGTGGGCTGTAGCCCTCTGCTGTTCCTGGGGAATCTGCTTTCCTGTTAGATTTTCTTTGTGGATGGAGCCATGCTCAGTAGCACCTCCCCTGTTTCAGTACAAAGCTGCCTGTCCTTGGGCCTCAGCTGTATCTGGCTGGTAGATCATGTCTGAAACCATCTATGTGCTGGTCTTGAAAAAAAGTATGCAATAGGAATCAGTCTCCCCTAGCGTGCAAATGGGCAGATGTGGGCTCTCAGGAAAAGAGGGTTTCCTTCCTGTTAGGATAGCAAGTAATGGTGCATAATACTTCAGATTAATTTCTAGACTTGAACAAAGCTGATAGAGAGGCTTGAAACCAAGAAGATATGAGATTTCCCTACTGCCAGTTTCTTTAAAACAGAAAAACAGCAAAAACAATTCTGTCAATTATATCCTTACACAATGTGAGGCACAAGGAGGCAGTACTTCCTGAAAAGAAGATGCAGACTGTTTCATTAGGCATAAGACCACAGATTGAATCTGCTCAGGCTTTTTTTAGGAAAAGAATCTTGTTAGTAGAATACAGCAGAAAAGAACATAGACACTCCTATGAGAAAAGTAGATATCATTTGCATAGTTTTATGCAGTTCTTTCTTCCTAACAGGGATCCATGTATGGCATACAACGGAAGAGGAAACCTGTCTCACTGAGATAGGAATCTGATAAAAATAACTTCCCAGGTACTTCACTAACTCATTGCTGCAATAGCTGTAAATTAAGTCACTGCTAATTACTGTGGTTGCAGTTCTAAATTTCTTTTCCAGTCTATTTACTACAGATATTAGTATTTACTACAAATGTTAGTTGCACTTCTCTCTATTTTTTTGCTTCAATGTGAAGTCAAAATTTTCTCTCAGATCTGAAAAACAAACAAAAAACACATTTTAAATTACTTTTTAATGATTCCTTTTCTCAGAATCTATATTTATACTGGAGGAGGGGAGTGTAGTACAATATGCTCATATCACATATCACTTTTGACAAAAAGATTTCTTGGAAAGGTATAATGCATTATTAACTGTAAGTCTTTACAAACAAGAGTGTTTTTGAAGGTGGTCTTTTTGTGTCAATTTTTCTAGATGTGATAGAAATACTTTTGCAAACAGTTTTTCAATTGTATAAGTTTATACAATTTTTCCACAGTACCAGGTTTGACATTGCTTACATCTGTAGATTTAGTTGGATTCAGGTCTATTCCATTTCTTAAAATCTGTAGATAGGATATTTTCTTTTTTTCTTCAGTGTTGTTGATTGGTCTTTTTTCCCCCATAGCAAAAAAGGTGGCAGGGTATTTTTAGCTTTTCATACAGTTCTCCCCCTCCCTTAGCATTTTGTTTGAGCTCATTCCCTTCTGTAGGACACAGCAGAGTATTCCACTCTCACAAGAAGTGCCCATAAACAGCCACTTATGCCCATAAGCAGTCAATTGCTTGCACGAGTTGTCTCTGAGAATTCCCCAGTAAGCCAAGATCAGCTTCCCGTTCTGTTCTGAAATCCAGACATAGGAGCGTCCGTTATGCATTTCACTTTTGTGCCTCCAGTTCCTTGTGATAACATGATAATAACTCACTTGTAATAAATCTGAAGCATTGCTGTTACTTTTAGAAATCTATATTAAATTATGTTATTCTATTGAAAAAAATTGCTAAGGAGTAAATTAAATCCTTGAAAAAATGAGAAAAGTTTTATGGACTTTTCCTGGAACAATGGCCCAGTAAATTTTCAGAGCATGAAGGGGCAAGAATATTGTCATGGGCCAGGAACATACTGACCCAAAACAAAATGGAAAGACCATTCCAGCTTCAAAGAACTTCTAGGGTATAAAAAGAAGTAACAACTGGAGACAGTCAATTGGAAGAGCATAAGAAAATGAGAGATAGTGATCTTGGTACAGCGGAAGTATAAAATTTTCATGTTACAGAATCATAGAATCATAGAATAGTTTGGGTTGGAAGGGAACTTTAAAGGTCACCTAGTCCAACCACCCTGCAATGAGCAGGGACATCTTCAACTAGATCAGGTTGCTCAGAGCCCCATCCAACCTGACCTTGAATGTTTCCAGGGATGGAACATCTACCACCTCTCTGGGCAACCTGTTCCAGTGTTTCACCACCCTCATCATAAAAAATTTAGTCTGAATCTACTCTCTTTGAGTTTAAAACCATTACTCCTTGTCCTATTGCAACAGGCCCTACTAAAAAGTCTGTCCCCATCTTTCTTATAAGCCCCTTATTCATTAAAGATGTCTCTAAAAGGGATTTTTAAGATGGATTTAAAGGACAATAAAGCCAGATGTTTATAGACTATTCCAATAAAAATAAGAGGTAATAGAAAATCAAACTTTAGAAGGAGGAGCCAAAGTTTTCCTTTTAAGTATGACAACAGAGAGGTACTTGGGGAGGCATGGGAATGAAAACAAGTAGTGTATGTTTGATATAGTGGAGAAGACATAACCAGTAAAGAAATGGGCAAAAGGGAAGCCAGGATGAACTTCCTTAAGCAGCATTCCGAAGGAGGATGGTTGAAAATTATTCTATTCTTAAACCTGAGAAAGGTGTTGCAAGGAGATGGCAAGCTGCCATTTTATAAAAGGCTAAAGCTGAAAAAAACATACAGAAAATCTGCAAGTATTAACATATCCTTGATTTGTGGATGATGAGATTTGTCAAAATCTGATGATGCCAAAGTAAGCGCTGAAGTGTGAAGTGAGGTGAGGGATGGCAAATGGGTTAGGAGAAAGAAGGAAAGCTAAAGTGCTAGTTATTTATGTTAGAGAGACAAGCTGAGAATTTAAGATATACTTTTGGAATATGGAATTAAAGCAGTACACTGCCTGCAAAAAAATTCAGTTAAATCTGCATCTATGATTGAATTTAACCTAAGAAGGTATAGAGAATGAAGAGTTGTGACTGAAGCCTAGAAAACACATAGGAATTTGAAGAAGAAAAAGCCCTTTAAAGGACACACTAAGTGACAAGTGATTGAAAAGTTAGGAGGAGACACAGGAAAGGGCTCAGACTTGGAAGGTAGTGTAACACAGAGGAGACTATCTCATGGAGAGGAATATGGTTAACTGTCAAAGACAGTTGACAAGGAGAACAAGCAGGGTGGATAGAGTACAATTCTTGAGATTTGACTAGGAAATGACCATTTGAAAACCTGGTGACAGGGGTTTAAGCTGAAAGCAAGATGTGAAAGCTGAGAAAAGGATGAGTGCAGGTGTGAAGGAGGTGTGGCTGCCACAGGGTCAGGAGGACACATGGAGGAGAAGTGGGGCGATGTCCCTGCTCCGGCACCCACCTTCCAGAGCAGCAATTGGCAGAATCTGGATAGCCCAGGGGCATGGGGAGCATCACAGGACTTGTTCTACATCTGCTTTAAACAGCTCTTTCTCTCACACCACTGCCAAACACGTTCACAGTTGAGAGCACGGAAGAGACGATACCCGCTGCTGGCTGCCAGGCAGTGAGAGGTGCAAGCTGTCAAACTGTTGAACTTTATGGAGGGTGGTCTAGACATTGACAGAGATCTCCTCTCCAGAGCTCTCTAAAAAAGGTGCAGAGGTAGCGTATTCTTAGAGAAAAGCCAAAGGGAACAGCAGACAGTCAAGGATTTGGAAGAGGAGATTACAGCCAAGTCAAGAGTAGATAATAGGTATCTGCTTATTGTGATGTATTTCCAGTGCACTGCTCAGAGCTCCTGGGGTTTCAGCTCTGTCATTCGCAGAGCACTTTGCCATCTGCACAGCAAATGGTGTGAAAAGGTGTTTAATTCAAAGTGGCAATCATATAGAACAGTGAGTAAACGATGGACTCAGCAAGAGGGAATAGTTGGTTAAAATCATATATTTTTTGATATTTCCAAAAAGTTTTAAGACCGTTGATTAATGTTAAATCCTCCTTGAAATTTTACTTGGTGCTGACCTCTATAAATCATCTGTAATCTCTCTCAAAAAAGATTCATTGCCCGATAATACTAGTGTTGAGATGTTTCCTTTGATTTTTATCCCTTTATAAACCCCAAAATAAGAAAGTAAATGGAATTGTAACTCTCTTCATCCACATGTAACTCCATATACGGCTGGTTTCTTTCTGTAAATTTATTTTGCCATTTAGTGTTGAAAGTTAAAGAGAAGAAGTACTAAATTCTGTCCACAGGATATAATAAATGAAGACAGCATGTGTTTGTCCATACAGCACATTTAATCATTGGGATATAATAGGCATCACTAAATACACCTTGCCGTATTTGCCACAGATTCCTAAATGGTATCATTCAGTATTAAACCTGACATTAAAAAAAAAAAGATATCTGCTGTTTAGGAATTAAAATCTGAAAATGTTCTCCAGTCCCTTGTGTAAAATTAAGCTATATAACTTTACGTATTTATAGCCTGATGTTTAACATGCTTTATCTACTGCAATGAAAAATTAATGTAATGTAATTATGTAATGTAATGTTATGTAATGATGCATTAATATGTCTATTTTTCTTCATATTTTTCATATTCTTTTTCATTATGCTTTCTCTGCATTATATCTTCAGCTTTTCAGCATCATTCCACTATTTTATACAAATTATTCTTAGGACTAACTAAACCTATTGTTAACAAGTGCATTATTTACACACCTAGTCTGACTTATTTAATATCCCGATTCTCAGGAGCAATAATAAGCTTCATTGTGTTAATTAAAATTCCACCATAGCTTTATGCTACAACCAAACAGAAATTTAACAACAACAACAAAAAAGTAATTCCTAAAGAAATTCTGACATATAAAGATGTCCACCTACTATGAATTGGGAAAAATAATACATTTTTGAAACTTTCTCCAGAGTCCAATTAGCAAAGAGTTGATTTGAAAACCTCCTGATTATTGTGACAAAACCAAAATATTTTAATTTATAAGTTTGGAGTTACTCTGAAGAGAAGCAAAACAAAATATTCTGGGTTTTTAAGTTTGCTGCTGAAAATGTTACAGAAAGTGAAGCACTGAAATACTTCTTTAGACATAACATTTTTTGGAAAAAAAACCACAAGCCCACTCCATTGACAGAAAGCTACACATCTTATCATCTTTAAACAACAGGCCTTTATTAGATGCCCAAACACGCATTTAGGAATTTGAATTCAGACTCCTACTCTTTAAAATTTTGATTTCCTGGTCACCAGCACCATTGAGCAGCTTCTTATAAGAGGCAAATGCCTGATGTTCTGTTAGCTGTGATTAGGCAGGACATACTGCATATTGAATATGATGCGGCAGGCCTCACATTTTTTCATTTTATGGGAAAAGATGCGACAGAATAAATTTTGACAATAAGTAAAAAATGTACATAGTCTTTAGTCTAATTTTGCACTATTTTCACATGGAGCCATAGGTTGGCCATGAAAGTAATATTATCAGGGCAAGTAGAGTATCACTGTGCAGACTTTTCCTTGGCAGCACTACTGACGAATTCCTGAAGACTTCTCACTTCTTGCTACCTATCCATGGTCTCAACAGAAAACTCATACTTTTGGTTCTCACATTGCATGCCAACTTGTGACTCCTCTGATGTACATCTCAAAATGTAGAGGGACTGCTACCGCGGTTCAAAACAGCACTATGTAAACATTTCTATTCTATGTCAAATGCAGTGGAGTATGTTGTTCCAAGTGACTTGGACAACTTGCATCTAGAGCACAGGAAGTGGCCCCTACCCAAGACAAAGGTAAGCTTACCAATCACATATTTCCCTTGCATTATTTTTGTGGGGAAACAAAAAACAACAATAAAAACCCTTTACATTTTTTGTTCAAGAAACGCTCATTACTCTGGTGAAGCATTTGGTCCCTAGCAATAGTTTTAAATCTGATGATGATCTCTATACATACAAAATGCTTGAGGCACACTTCAGCATCATACAGAACAACTTATTTTTCACCCAATGTATTTACTTGATCTTGCAGGGGCATTTGAATGTATGAGACCATTTGCTGCTTCTCGCTGAGATTGCCTTGTAAATCACACATGTTTTGAGAGGTTTTATAGGCCATTTGTGGGTGGAAGTAAGGAGTCAATAAATAGTGCAGCTACATATCTGATGTATGGTAGGGCAAATTGAAACTCTTAGACTGATGTAAAGAGATATCAAGTACATGAATATACTGCTGGTAGGTCTTGAAAATAAACTGGATTATTAAAACTAGCAGTATTGACAAACAAGAAGATGACAATTAATTTAGCCAATTGTGTGCATTCCTATTTCTGCTAGCAGTCAGCCCAAATGAAAAGATGAACTGAACTGTGGAAAAATTCTAGACCACAGCCTCAGCCCAGCCATCTAGGTTCACAAATCCAAATTAGAAGTGTGACTCCAGCTGCCCTGAGCTCTACTCCTTTGATTTGTTCATCCTGGAATCTGATTCTGGGCCTGAAATATTTCAACAGCGTGCACTTGTACTTTCAATTGGTAACTAGACTGCAAGCTGTGTAAGGCAGATGTTTTCTTTCTGCTTTGGCCTCCATTTTAAAAATGGCTACATATAGAAGATGATGTTTTTTTTTGGTACACACTTTAACTTATCTTACATGGGTCCAATCGTGTCGAGGAAGTTAGAGGTTTCAAGTCTTCTACAAATCACATACTCTTTAGGGAAACAGGTGCTAAGGACTGAGAATTACTCAGTATTCTTGAACGCATCTTGCTCAGTGGAACAGGTTTTTTTCAGCTATGAACTGGAGCTGCTATGTTTTCTAGTTGATTGGAAGTATTTGTTTTCGCCAGACAAAAATATCAAAGATTTTTAATGTGTTTCCACTTCTTTTCAAGGCATGCTATAAATCCACTTCATATAATGCTATGAAGTTTCATTTTTTTGAAAACGTTTTTGTTTATACTTTGTAAAAAAAAGGTAGTGGGATACTTAACATCTGATTTATCCTGTATGTCTACAGATATCAAGCAGAATAGGTCTGTGTCTTGAAAAAGCGTATCTGATATTTTTATGAAACATATAGCCTGTCTTTTGAAGATAGTTTTGAAGGAATGTACCTTTGTTGAACAAAATGAAATAACCATTTTGGAATATATTCAGGCATGAAGGATTATGTGGTAGTCTTAAGATGCGACTTCAGAGCAAGGCATGAAACTATCCTCATCAGGAAATAGAACAATCTTAATCTAGCAGACCCAGAATGGCATCTTCACTTTTCATAAATCTGCTGACTTTGTTGTTTTCTACCTTCTGATCTACTTTTCCCTGGACGATGTCAGATGACTGCCTTATAGTGTTAGAATGAGGGGACGATTAGCCTTCCATATTGTGGCACAGTAGGATATGTTAATCGCAGCAGGGCAATCGACTGCTTAGATTCCAGGGTAGAAGAGATCAATGGCTTAGAGAGAAGGGTCCCGGTCACAAAATGCAGCAAGGGGGTTGTATGCTCTTTCTCTTGAATGGGACTTAGCTGGACTTCTAAGCATACGTGAAAAAATTTTCTGTGTTCAAACATTTATTCCCAATCGAGTGGTGTTCCACATCATTCCTCCAATGGAGAACACCTGCAGAACAGTGTATCTTGATGTTCGCTGCCAATCATCCAGTGTAGCAACAGTTGTTTAGGTAGGACTTTTTGGCCATTCACTTAGAGCAGTTTGTAAACTAAAAGTATCCTTTTAGTTCTTTTATGGGTCTTTTGGTTTGGTTTTGCTTTCTTTTGAGCGGGGTGGGTTGGTTGGTTTTTGGCTATTTTAACTACCAACTGGATAGTCTTGTGTGTGCTGGATTTTTTTTTTTTCCTTCTTGTTGTTTACATTATCTAGCATGCGCTTGATCAACATTCAAAAGGAGGGTAACACCTGCTCTGTGCCTTCAGGATCTCAGAAATCATAGTGGATTTCTATTAGGCTCTTGAAAATAAGCAGTCTACATGAAGTGGCTCAGAGCTTAAGCAGGAATAGATGTATGCTCCAAGCTATTTTTAGAGATCTCTGACACCAGTCATGCTATGCAATATCTGGGCCTGGTCATAAAAATAGAACAATGGATCTATATTTTTGCATGATCAGGGCCTAAGCTATGCTACAGCTTAATATATCTTTTTCAAGCAGCCTACAATTATTTCCCTCACCTTTATCTTTGACTACTTTTATGGTATGCAACTTGTCATCTAAGCCATATGGTATTGCTGCTGTTCACTGACTGGATGACAATCTTTGTAAACAAGAGGAAAAAGGTCAAAGAGATTTCTAGATAGTTATATGAACACTTTCCCCCTGCAATCTCATAAATAGCAGATATTGGCAGCATTTTTGAGAGTTTTGCTTCTGATATACAATCTTAAGAACTAACCAGGATAGCTCATATAAATCTTTGCCAAAAACAAGTTTAGAAGATTCAAATTAATGTTATGTACTGTTATCTGAGCAAACAAAATCTTGGTTTTAATAATAAAAATTTGTAACACAAAAGAGAAGTTCTAAAAAAAAACCCTGAACGTATAAGTGCCGTTTTGTCTGCATGTCACAATTGAAAATATAGGGATAAAAAAAGATAAACTTCTGATTAATAGTTTTGGTCAGTTTCACCTCCAATATCTAATATCAGCATCTTATAAGTAAGCATTTTCCCAATAAGAGCACTAAAGGACATTTTAGATAAGCTGGTATAGAGTTAGCTAATTTGATATATCTACTGTTTTTTTCATTATGGTCTTCAGTAAATTGAAATTCTTTTTTCCCCCTCTTTAAAATATTGTATATTTTTTGCACTGTATGGAGTTGAGAGTGTGTCTTAAAAGACTGAGACAACATTTCAAAGGTAAGATAAATGTAAACTCACTGTTCAACTTAGCAAGTAGTAATATGTATCACATCTACTCAGAATTATCTTTTCTCTGACAAGTACTGTTATTCTAGACTTTTACTTTCTTGTTTCTTTTTTTTTTTTTAGTGGAAGGTACTTCTCTGGCCTTCACTCTTGATTCCATTACTATGACCCGTTAATCTGGCATACAGTGCCCTCATGTAAGCCCAGGAAACTAAAAATGTAATAACAAGTTTCTGTATTGTTACTGTCTTTTTTGTCCATATCATGCCATAGAATTATCTTTTGCTTTTTGACATTTTTATATTTACGGATGACATGTTCACTATCACACTTAATCCTACTGTTCTCTTCTACAAAATGTTGCCATTTTACACACACCTTTTCTGAGCCTACGTCTAATAATATGATAGTTAAGTCGAGCCTCATGGGATATGGCTGTCAGTTCCTCCGTTCTCTTAACCAAAACCTGCCTGAATTTTCTGCATTAAGTTGAAAAGAGATTTAAGGGGTAATAGATTTGCATTTTGCAGTGTTGATGTTTATCTCTAGTAAAACAGGCAATGAAGCTGTAGTACATTTTCAGACTGTATTAAAAGTAGAATTAACCCTTCTATTTAAAAGATGAAAAGTTGCTAAGTATAACTACAGGGAATAAATAAAAGTTTTCCAGTCAAGAGATGAAAGTTGTGCAAAAGGAAGAGAGAGTCCCTTTGCTCTGCTCTTGCCCCAAGAAAACACGTCGTGCAGGTGTATATTTAGAACCAAGGACAGATGTCATATGGTGGGTCCCTCAGGCTGCCTGACAGCAAGCAAACTGTTAAAGAAGGGGTAACAGCTGCTTCCGTAAAACCACAATGAAGATGGAAGTGGATTAAACCCAAATTTGCTGCCCAGATCTCAAAGGAACAAGTCTGGTAAAAAGGCATCCTGTGCCTAAGGAAACAGTTTAATACCATCAAATGAGAGAGCTCCAGTAATGTATCAAAGACAAAATACAAGATAGTTGAGAGACACTTGAAGTTGGAACTGCACAAACTTCTCACACTTGATGCACTAGGCCATTCTGAGAAGTGTTATACCAGAGAGTTAGCTGCCCCGAAGGTGGCTACATCAACAAAAATGTCAACATACCATAGCTAGAACTTTGCAATAAACACAGAAAATCACTCAATACTATATCAGTCTGCTGTGCAAACTAACTAGCTACATTTAATTTTAAAATATATCTAGATATCTAAAGAGAGTCTCTTTAAAGGCATGAAGATTTTCCATGATTGGGTTGAGTGAAATCCTGTTCCTCTTTATAACAATGTCAAGAAAGCACAGCGGAGACTGTATTTCAGTGCTCTTTGCTGGCATAACCCAGCTAAGGATCACATTAGCCCCATTCACCAGTCATGCTATTGTAAGTGTTTTGGTTTTACTGTTGATACACAACTTTGTACTGAAGACAAAGTTCTAAGAAGCTGCAAGAAACGCAAAGATATGATCCCCCCCCCCCCTTTTTTTTTAGGAACTAAAGTTGCGGGGGGTGTGTGGGGATATTGTTTTGATTACATACTGTTTAGGAAGCATATCTGGAAACATTGATATACATGCCCTAGTGTATAGGAAGAGCAGAAATCATTTTGCTGGAGATACAAATTAGGAAATTCATAGCATTCAGCTATCTTAAAGCCTAACCATGCCTATGGATAATTTTTTTCTGTTCTTCTCCATTCCCTTTAAATCAGGCTCCTTGTACAGAGATTTGCTAGAGAGAGTTGGCTGCCAGGAAGATGGCAGATAGATAAAAATGGACCAAGACAGCAAGGGCAGATACGTAAGCTTGATCCACAAGTTTTGCAGCCTGGTTTTGTCAATATAATGTGAGAAAGCCATACCCCAGCTGAAATCATTCTGCTGTGGGGAAAACCCTTACATGCAGCTTTCCTAGCAGAAGAGGGTTTGCCAGCTTATAGCGTATTTTGCTACTGAGGGAGAAACTCCTTCTGCTAGTGTACGCACTGTCTGTGCTCTGAGGCTGGCACAGTTATGCCAACATAATTCTAGAGAAAAAGGTGGCAGCTTCTCACGTTAGTCTGTATTTATAGCTCTAGGTTAGAGAGAGATTGAAAAGGCCATTAACACTTGTATGTAAAATGTACTGTTCTGTGTAATTTCTGCCTCTAAAATCATGGGAAACACTTACTGTGAGGACTCAGTTTGGTGGAGTTCATGAATGCAACTTCATGCAAGACTTTCCACTCCCTGATTTCGTATTTCTGGTTGGTAAAGCACACACCAGTTAAAATACAAACAATACGTGTTTTACATAACATTTGCATTTGGAACATGATTGAGGATTGTCACCTACTTACTTACTTCAGCAATTTTCTGACCTTGAGTAACAGGAGCACAAATTGCCATTAGTGGTCATGAGATGTAAGAATTGCTTTAAACTGCATCTTTCAAAACAGCCAGCTTTTTCTTCCATTCTGTAATCTCCCTCATGCAGGAGAAGAAGTAAAAGGGTTTTAATGTAACAAGGTTTTACTTGGTGTTAGTACAGAGTTCATAGGTAGGCAGCCCTGATATAGCCTGCAAGTTGTGAAAACATATGTTGAAGAATTTGTAAAAGGAGTAAACAAATATTGTAAGGTTGAAATTGTGTTGGAGCTTCAAAATGAAACTGGAGATTTTAGAGATTGAGACAATCACGTTACATTTAGTTTTCTTTATTTCCTGAGATAAAGAGCAAAAATTGGAAAATAAGGTATTGGAAAACTCTGATCTTATATTTTTGACCTATTCTAAAACAGGAAATGTTGAAATTGCAATAACATTAAAAAATCTGTTTTGAAAAATGCATAGCCAGATTAAAGAGGCTCAGGTAAACTTTGAAAAAGAAAGCAAAGCTTTAGATGCTGCTTCAGACTTGTCATGGTTTAACCCTAGTCAGCAACCAAGCATCACACAGCCACTTGCGCACCCTCCCCCGCAGTGGGAATAGGGGAGAGAATCTGAAGAGCAAAAGTAAGAAAACTCATGGGTTGAGATAAGAAGAGTTTAATAATTGGAATAAAATAAAAATTAATAATAATAATAATAATAATGAAAAGGAAAACAATGAGAGAGATAAAGAGGAACAAAACCCAGGAAAAACAAGTGATGCAACCTCTCACCACCCGCCGACCAATGCCCATCCCATCCCCGAGCAGCGGTCGCTGCCCCCTGGCAACATCCCCACAGTTTATATACTGAGCATCATGTCATATAGTATGGAATACCCCTTTGGCCAGTTCGGATCAGCTGTCTTGGCTGTGCCCCCTCCCAGTTTCTTGTGCACCTGGCAGAGCATGGGAAGCTGAAAAGTCCTTGATTTACTGTAAGCACTGCTTAGCAACAATTAAAATATCAGTATGTTATCAACAATATTCTCATACTAAATCCAAAACACAGTGCTATACCAGCTACTAGGAAGAAAATTAACTCTTTCCCAGCTGAAAACAGGACAAGACTACCAGTGCAAAAATTATTGATGATGAGAAGCAATGTGACTTTGAATTTTGTCAGGACTCATGTGATGGTAGCTTCAGGGATTCAGGTCCAACACTACATGACTTCTTTTCCCTATTATCCAGGTTCTTAGAGCTGTGTTGCAGATGTTTCCTGTTTCTGTGTACATTTTCAAGCTTAGAAAGCTTTTCCAGTTCTTCAGGAGAGTGATCCATTTTGCAGGGTTTAGAGATTTACTACACGGAAGTGAAAATACCAAAAATTCTGACAAGGAGGGTCTTGATTTAGGAAGTGGGAGACTCAGACTTGATTATTAACCCATAAGTACTGTAGCCACCTGGTGATTTATTATTATGGGCCAGGCTTGTTCAGCCCTTTTGCTACCCCTTGAAATAATCAAGTATTCACCATTGTTAATTTTTTTTTTTTCCATCCCAGGTAACTTTTGCAGTTATTGAAATATAAAGTCAGATGCTCTGATCCTTTAGCTATAAGGATGGACTGAGAAAGAAACAGATTCCAAAGCCATGTGGTACTATCCTAGTCCCAAAGAACATACATGATTTTGATGTATGTCACTGAAGTGTCTTCATTGAGAGTTTTGACTATTATGGAACCGGTGTCTTCTGATGAAGGAAAAAAAATCTTTTGAAAAATAAAACTCCAAACAGAGGTCTACTTGGACCTTTTCAATTCTACTGACCTAGTTGTTTCCAGCCCTGCATCTCTAACTTTGCACTGAAACTTGCTAGCACTTTTTATGCTCTGGACCAGAAATGAATCAGTTTTCTTTTTACTTTTCTTGAAAGTGCCACAGGGAACATTCATAGAGGATTGATATTGTAATTTCAGTTTACTCACTCTTTACAGAAGGAAAGAATAAAATAAAAGCCCTGTTCACGCACATTCCTGCTACAGAATGTCTTCTTGAAAAGGGCAAGTTGTACATTTAGACCACTCATGATTTTACAAGATCAAGGCTAAGTTGATTTTTTGAGTAGTTCTGATTACACTATATTGTGCTAAACTGTTTTGTCTAACTGTGTAATCAAATGCTGTATAAACTGTCTATCACTAGCAGCCTGCAAGTACCAAACAATAACAAAACCAGTAACTAATAAAATATGCAAGTACAAATTCAGGAGCAATAATTGTAAAATACAAAAGTGTTAAACATTATTTCAGCCCAAATCTTATCAAATACACAATAAAATTCAGTGCTTTACAGATGAAATAGCATGGTATCTTTTTAAACAGCAGCCTACATCATAGAAAAGAACAGCAGAGAGGTTTTTGCAAAACCTGGCAATTTATGCAATGTGTGTACAGCCAGATATGTAAAGGGTAATTTTCCTCACAATGGATCTGATAGATAATATTGTAGAAAGCAAGCTGATGCACTTTATTCGGGTATGTCAAGTTTCTTACATAAAGGAGCTTTTTTTCTATGTGGAGAACAAATACTTTGGTATGCAAAGTTCAGCTCCAAAGCTCATACTCTCATAGATTTTATGTGCTGTAAGAACAATGCAATGAACTAGTCTGACCTTCTGACATTGTTCAGCCTCAAAAGCTATACTTCCTAATTCCTGAACCACAACAAATACGCTGTGGTATTAGAACATATGCTTGAGAGTGGCATCTGACCTCAATTTCAGAGTTCAGGTAATATTTGCTATTTATTTATTAATTTTTGTTTATCGCTGTATTACTGTAGTGCTAAAATAAGCTTCAGTCAACAACTATGATCCTGGACTCTCTAGCACTTCTCCCTATATTTCCTTCCCCAAAAAGCCATCCAGGCCAACTGCCCACCCTAAGAAGAAGACAATCTTCAAAAGAAAACCTTCCTCTTTCAGATGGAACTTTTCTATATATGGCAATGATTTCTAGCTGCTCAGTGTGAAACCTAAGCCCCTTTGAAATTAATGTACATGCTGCGATTAGCTTGATAGCCCAAGGGTATATTCCTGAAGAAGACTATAGAAGTTTATAAGAGGACATGGTCTTCCTCTTGCATCACTGATGTAGTTCTACTTCCTTCAAGATCATTAGTAAGCTGAGATTTGGAAAAGCAGAGGGGTGTTGTTAGAGAGAACTAATCTTAATGCTCACCTGCTAAATTGGCCCATCTCCTTTACAGATGCACACCTCAGAGAATTCATATAATACAATGCATTGTCATTTCGGATGTAAATAATTAAGGAAAGTGCTCTATTATGATGAGCTTGAAAATCTTACCTGCTTCTCTAAGTCATTAATTAACTATGTATATCACTGTCAAAGATCTATGATGCTACTATTGCCATAAAATCCCAACAGGGCTGTAATTCAGCAGTGAAAGCTTAATCTCTTAAGTATAGGCTTAATCTCTTAAGTATATGCTTAAATGCATTCCTGTCAATCAAAGAACTAAAAGTGGTTTTATGTCCTATTGACTTTATAGCCTGTATCAGTCAGTTTTGAATGGTAAAATAAACACAAAATAGAAATTAGTTTTAGGAACTCTAAATTTCTAATGTCATTTCTGATTTCTGCTGCTCAAACCATCTTCAACTTTACAAAGAAAGAACAAAAACTATAGGTTATAGCTCCTGTTGGAGTACTTAAATGTTCCATGGTATCTGGATATTTCACAATTAATTTCACCATTTTTCAAATGATAATAGCCAAAGTTATCTTCTGTGACAGCCATGTGAACATGGATGAGTGTCCATCTCAATAGCCTGTTTCTAGCTTCCCTCACCACTCCACAGCTACACTTGCCACCCAGACATCTCATCCCTACAGGATATATATTTGCTTAGATTCAGACTGCCTGACTGAGCACCTGGTGTCTCTAAAGTTACCCATCCCTTCTTCCTTTTCCTTGAGGATCAACAGTTTGGGCAGACTTCCAGCATGGCCACAGAAACTGGCCTTCCCTTCACCTTCTACAACCCTTTTGCTGGGTGCTCAGTGAGTTCACTCAACTCTGCTGTACAGCAGCATATTCTTCACTCAGGAGAACATAAAGGTCAGTAAGGTGAAGGAAGGATATTCAGTCCTACGGGTCAATGGTAGTGCAAGTTAATTCATGTGCGGGAGATGGGAAAGAGACACATTTTAGCTTTGCTGTAGTAAAGTAATTCTATGAATTTTCATTACATTATTGCTTTTTAGATAAGTTGAGCTGAATTGGAATGAGGAACTGTAGACAAGTGAAGAAGACATCCTTTTCTCATATTGTTTCACTTAAACATATACAGAACGGCAGTCTATTTTCTTAGGAGTTAATTGAATGGGAGAGGTGCAGAAAAAGACCTTAAATAATGTAGCGCAGTAAGGAAGCATGTTTAGTTTATTTTTAGGATAGCCTAAAAAAAGGAGATAATCAGCAACCTTATTGCTTACTCTGGATTACATTTTGATTATGTTCTGCAAGGAAAAACTCAACTAGACTTTCCCGAATTAGATGGATATGGTGGGTTGACCTTGGCTGGCTGCCTGATGCTCACCCAGACACTCTCTCACTCCCCCTCCTCAACAGGACAGGAGGAGAAAATAAGACGGAAAAGCTTGTGAGTTGAGATAAAGACAGGGAGAGCCCTCACCAATTACCATTATGGACAAAACAGACTCAATTTGATGAATATTAATTTATTGCCAATTAAAATAGAGTAGGAAAGTGAGAAACAAAGACAAAAACTAAAACACCTTGCCCTCATCCACCCCTTTTGCCAGGCTCAACTTCACTCCCTCATCCTGAACTCCTCCACCTCCTCCCCCCCCAAGCGGCGCAGGGGGATGGGGAGTGGGGGGCTGCGGTCAGCCCATAACAGCCCCTCCCTGCCGCTCCCTCCTCCTCCCACTTCTCCCTGCTCCAGCCTGGTCCCTTCCCGCGGGCTGCAGGGAAACAGCCGCCNTCCCCGAGGCGCCCGCCCGCGGCTGAGGGGCCCAGCTGTGCCCTGCGCCCTCGCTGGGGCCGTTGGAGCCGGCTGGAACCGGCTGTGGCCGGCGCGGGGCAGCCCCGCCCACTCCTCACCGGGGCTGCACCGGCAGCTCTAACACCTTGCCACATAAAGAACATACCGCGGACTTCAGTGGTTTTGGTTATCTTTCCTTCTGGAGACATAGTAAAATATCGTTCCAGCATTAAAGTTAACTACCTGTAGCTTTGCTGATGCATTCTTCTCTTGATATGGGGGTTTTATGTAGCCGAGGCTTTAAAAACCAAAACAGCATTTCCCTAAGTTTAGTAGCTTAGCGAACAAAATAGGGTAAAGAAAAGGAAAAAAAAAAAAAATACTCTTTGTGACGAAATAAGTATTATTCATCAGAGTCCTCTTTAAGTTGAATCATGTCTATAAAATGGTGGGTCTTTCTTTATTCCTTAGCTTTTAACCTTTGCCTTGCACTGATGGTCATGCACAGGGAGACCTATCTCAGAATGCGTTTGCGCTCCAAGCTTCAGTAGACACTGTTCTATTAAAATAAACTGGAGCTGGAAGTGAATTACTGGTTTTGCTCTTGACTTAGTTGAGGACTAAGAGTTCACTGTCAAACCTTGTCAGTATTTAGAAGATGCTTCCTAGTCAGGGAGAAGAACAAGTCCAATATTCATATGTGGGGAGCTGACTGTTTCTGAGCAGAAAGTGCACTTATAATCCTGTTTTCTCTCTAGCAGACAGGCATGAAATTGAATGAAGGGGACCTGAGCTCTGCTTTTGGTTCAGACACCAACGCTGTTTGGAGAAGATTCTGTACTTCTGTTTTTCTGTCCCTCCTTTGCCACGTCCATTTGGATGGTGACTTTTTCTTACTCTATATTTGAACAATACCTCACAGACAGTTCTAACTGACTTCTAGCTGCTACTGTAATAATAAATAGAAAGAATAAACAAAATGTATATACAAACATAGCATTTCAAATATCTAGACTAGCATTATATTTCAGATACTAATTCAGGATGCAGCTTCATGAGAGATAAAGTAAGCCTAAATGCCAGTACACCCTTTGCGCTGGCACATTTGCTTATCTTTGCTCTCTGATGTGTCAGTTCACTTGCAAAGTCAGCAGAAAACTAACCCAAGAAAGAAACAGAATAGTTTCCTGCAAGCTCGGTAAGTTGAATTGATTCATTGGAAGGCCCAATGAATGCTGGAGCTGCTACAAAGGAAGAGGGAGGAAAGTGGGGAACTGTCGTAGCCCAATCTAAATCAGTTCATGCTGCTCTAGAATTATTTCTGATTCACCAAGAAAAGTAAACAGTTTAGAATGCTTAATGGAAGATGCATGTCAGCCATGTTAACATATCTTTTGTAATTTTTTAAATTTATGAATATTTGATAAGTAATATTTTCTGGAAGAAAATTGTCATGGAATGTGGGCTTCAGATTAATGAAGAATAAGCCGGTGGACTATTTGCTAGTTTTTTAATGTCAGCAATCTAGAAAAATATAATTTTTGCATGGTTCTCCCTCACCTCTAGTTTCTGATCACAAATAGAGTTGGCTGAAACTTTTTTCCCCTCTATCTTGTAAAGAAAGAAAAAAACAGAAAATTATTTCTTCTTATTACTTACTTTTAGTGGATACCTACTTCTATAAACACAACAGTAGCAAAAAGACTAAGAAAAAGGTGGATTCACTATTCAGTGGGGTGGAGAACCTAGTGGCACAGGACACAGAAAAGGCCAAGGTACTCTATGCCATTTTGTTTTTTTCTTTTTAAAACTGGTAAAGTCTGTCCTTAGATGACTCAGCTCCTTGAGATTGCTAGCAGAGTCTTTGGGAGTGAAACAGTAACCACAGTAGAGAAAGACAGAGTTAGGGAGCACCTGAGCCATCGAGACATACAGAAGTCAATGGGCTGAGATGGGATGCATCCAGGGGTACTGAGGGAGCTGACCGATGTCACTGCAAGACCTTTACCATATTGGAAAGGTCATACCAATCAGGGAACTTGCTGGTAATTGGAAAAAGACAAACATCACAATCATCTTCAAGAAAAGCAAGAGGGAGGAACCAGGAAAGTGCAGACTAGTCAGCCTCACCTTGGTCCTTGAGGATGTTATGGAGCAAATCCAATGGACGCGATTTCCAAATTCATGAATGACAAGACAGTGATCAGGAACAGCCATCAGGAATTTGCCAAGGGGAAATAGTCTCTTGGTAAATCATGATGAGAGGGCCAGCTCTGTGAACAAGGAGAGAGCAGAGGTTGTTTTCTTTGACTTTAGCAAGGCTCCTGGTCCCATCTGCCATGGTGTCCTAATAGGCAAATAGGTTAGATATGGACTGGATAAGAGGACTACAAAGAGAATGGAAATTTGGAAGCTTGGAGAATGGAAATCTGGCAGCTGGTCTCTTAGTGAGATTCCTCAGGGACTGATCCTGACACCAAAACTGTTGAATGACTTTATTAATTACATGGAATATGAAATGAAATGTACTCTCAGAAAGCTCACAGTAAATACTGAATTGTGGGTCATGGTCAATATGCTGGAGCGTAGGGCTGCTAGTGTAATTCAGACAGGCTGGGAAAGATGGGTTTACAGGGACTTCATGGAATTGAACAAAGGAAAATGCAATTTCATACACCTAGGGTAGAATAATCCCACGCAACAGTACAAGATGGGGGTTGACTGATTAGAAAACAGCTTTGCAGAGGAGAACTGAAGAGGCATGGTGAACAGCAAATTGAAGAGGTGTCAGCAAGGTGCTTTGCAGAAAAGGCGGCTAACGGCATCTCAGGCTGCATTTGCAAGAGTGTAGCAAGCAGACCATGGGGAGGTGATCCTTGCCCTCTACTCAGCATTTGTGCAACTGCATCTGGAGTATCATGACGCTACTTTGAGCAGGGGTTTGGACTAGATGACCTCAGGGGGTCTCCTCCAACCTTAAGCATTCTGTGATTCTAAAAACATAATTTCATATATATAATACCTAAATTATTAAGACCAATGATATGCTACACTATGTTTTTGGGTGCCCAGATGGTGTGTCCTTTCTGGATGCTCTGAGATTTGGAGAATTGGATTCCCAATTAATGACAGTACTACAATCCAGGTGATAGTAAAAATCAGTGCAGGAGTGCAATGGTATTGGCGTTATTGATCATATCTTTCCAGTGTAAGTATTCATGTAGCACTAACCAGATTCTCCAAATCCTGTCCTAGGTGGCTACATTTAAAATATGAAATAGATTCTGTAAACATTATTTCACTTCTGGTTGTTTGCAATCCTGCCAAGCAATTGGAATGGACACTCAAGGACATTACATACTCTTTCCCTCTTTAAACTTGGGTGAGAGAGGAATTTTTCTTTGTCCTTCCATAAATAAGGAATCCTTGCCTATTCTCCATGTCCAGTGATGGTTTGTCAAGTATGTATCTATCATTAATTTATAGCATGCATGCTGCAGTCTTGGAGAGATCTGTTATTCTGAAATATTGATTGCAAAATTAGGAGTCTAATTTTTCATATTAATGTACCGGAGAATTATAATTGATTACCTTTCTCTATAGCTTTTTGAGATACCACAAACCTCTTGGTAATCTAGTGACTTTTTGTGATTGAGAATGTATTGTTTTATACATTCCATAAAACATGATTTTGTATAAAATGTTATATATCAAAAGCATAAAGTGTAATTATTATTATTTTTCTTTAGATTAAAATGTATCAGCAAAAGTTCTGCATAGTTCCCACAATAGGAGTGTGTTGCGTAAAGATTTAGTACTGAAAGGAACCTGCTCTTCACTGAATAGAACTGTGTAGTATATAGCACACATAAAAATGAAAATCTCATTTTTGTTACAAAAAACTGAATGTACAGAGAATTATTAAAAAGTGGAGTCACAGTATAATGACATAAAAACTTCCATGCTGACTTTTCTGAGACAAGTTGTATGTTACAATTGTGCTACATTAATAAAAGATTAGCTAAATATGCCAATTATCTCTTCAGTGTAAAATTTCTCCTTCATTCAGCGTCACTAGGAAGTTGGGAACTATTTTAACAATTTGTTCCGTTTTAATCATCTTTATACAAGACAAAAATTTAAATTAAAAAAATCCTGAGTTTGATTAAAAATAGCACCTTTCTCTTTTTAATTTCCACCATATTAGTTTTGCTTCAGATGTTATCAGAATAATTATTAGAAGTTCTGGCCAAATTTTGTCACGAGCAATTCCATTGTTTTCGCTGGAACTGTTTGTAAGGGGCTTGATCCAATTTCTACAGAAAGACAAAGGGATTTTTTTCTTCTGATTTTAATAGGAGTTAGAATAGTTCCATAATTCTGCGATTGTGTTGATATATATAAAATATTCAGTGAAAATAGAGTGGGTTGGGGTTTTTTTCATCAAGAGAGTGAATTCCAAATGGAAATGGTCAGTTGGGGGGTTTTATTTATTTTAATGTGTTTACTTTTATGCAGTTAACAATGACACCAGGAACAGTTCATTTATCTAGCCTGATCTAATCTAGTTGGTATAAACTATTGATTTTAGCAAGGGAGGACAGTAACAATCCCAGTATGATGAGACTTGTCTTGATTTGAGAGCACATTTCTGGATCAAATCCCAGGGTAAAAATGTCAAACGCTTCTACAGAAGCTTAAAAACTGCTACAATCAGAGCTCCTTGGAAGGTATTAAGTGAGAAGAAAGAAAAAGCAAAGAGATTCTATTAAACATAATAATGCATTTCTGTGTGCTTTTCTATTAGAAATGTGCTCCTGTCTTGTTAAAGTAGCAGAGGTTATCCCTGTTGTAGCCATCTCTATCTACTCTATAAATATATGTTTGACACTTAAAAATGTGACAGTTTAAATTTCTATTATTTGTTGCTGAGCTCTTCATTGTCATTTTAAAGCTAGGGAATAACACTAGAATTTTTAGAATCTTCAAAAATATAATAACTTTATTTTCAATATAACTGAAAGCCAAGACTTTCAATGCATCGAGGGCAGCCATTTCCTATTAATTCCTGCTTATCCACATTATGTGAATTGCATATACAGAACAGTACATAAGGGATTTAAATACCCTGTTTCAATTAATTTCTAATTATAATTGGGAATCAAAACCCTTTGGATGGCTTTGATAACCCAACAGAAATATTCTAAAGACTCCTATAAATATTTAGGGAAGAACTCTACTTCAAGCATTTGAGTTGACATTAAGACAACTACTTATGCTCTTTGAGTTAAACATGTAACCACCTTTCTCGTCATTTGCATCTAATTTGAGGTTTAATTCAGAATCTCTGAATGAAGTAGGAATCTTTCAAAAGCTTCAAAGGAAGTCAGTGGTCAACTGGGAAAATGGGAATTTTGTGTCTTGATGGATGAGATCTTCACACTTTCTATTCCCTGGTCCGATCCACACTCCATTTTGAAGAAACAGGGTAACAGTGAAAGAGAGGCAGCCCAGTACCATCCATCTTTTCTTCTTTTCTGCCAACCCCAGCTCAACAAACAGCATTCCCTGTATTCCCAAAGTTAAGTTGCATACAACATTAACAGGAGAGGAAAGCAACTACGAGTAAGAAACTGGCAATTTAAGGTCAGAAAAAAGAAGTATTGTTGCAGTAAAAAGGTGTAGGGAGGTTGTTCCTACAAGAAATCGTAGTTTCTATGGCACAAAGGATCTAATAATGATGTGACTGGAGGCAGAGCCAGTGACAAGAGGACAGAGGGAGCTGTTAAAGGAATGATGAGACAATAGATCTCTAAACTCTCCTGCATGTTTCTCCTGATTTTAGAAAAAAGAATATTTTCTAGATTTGCATACTTAATCTTAACGTGCTTTGGAAAATATTATTATATTCAACTGCTGACCTGGAAGGAAAGAACTTTCAGTTCCCATGCAGAAATGGTGAAATTGTCTTCCCCCATTTATTAAAAATTATTTCTTTCTGTTTCATGAATAATGCTGAAACAAACTTACTTTTAGGGTTTCATATGCTAGTGCCTTTGCTATCTTTTATTTCCTTATTTAAACTGATGCTCTGAGGTGCTGTTCATGAAAAACCCTGACATAAAAATTGAATGGTGCATTAAAGAGAAAAAAGTTTTAAAGCACATTATGCTGTGGTGCCACATTATTAATACGCTTAGATATTTTAAATTGCATTCTATATGTTAGGTTGGGATTGTTATATAAAACTGGCTCCCTGGCTTAGCTAGCTATTTCCAGAAAGTTCCTAAGGTAGAATTTCTTTTTCCAGATAAATTCCTGCTCATCATGATTTTTACTGTCCAAACACACATACGCACAAATAAGCACACAAACAGACACATACACCTTTCTGTAATGGGAGGAGTTTCTTCATATCTGAGAAACAGCTGGAAATCTTCTGTAGGACTAAGGTAGGATTATAGTTCCATTTTAACGTTTATACTCACAGATAAAAGTTATCGCCCATGCAGCAGGGGAGATAAGATGGCTGACAGCACTAAGCTGCCTTCACTAAGCAATGCTGATGGCTGCCTTTTTGGCAGCCTGGGGCAGTATGCATGATTAAAGAGAGGAACTTAAGCTAAACCAGACACTTTAAAAACAAATACACTTTGGAATAATGTTAACTCTACTTAGCACCTAGGATTTCACAGTATATATCTTAATAGTCTTAAGCAGCTCCCTTTGTAAGCAATTCATCCAGGAGTTAATGTGTCAAGTTTAATATGCATCAAGAAATGCTCATTTGTAACTAAAAGGTTCATAATGCAGAGGAGCTTTTCANATTTTCTTGATGTTATTTCCCTTCTCAACCTCCTGGATTCCAAAGAAATCTGGATACGTTGGACAGATGCTGCAAATGTGCAGTAAATCAAAAACTATTCTCACTAGAAATTGTATATGCAAAATTTAAAATGTATCTTAGCTAGCTTAGTAGACAGAAAACAGCTGGTGAACCAGGAATGCTTTTCCTTTTTTCTGTCTGCCTGTATTAAGCCTGGTCCCACACTGAACTTATTAGGAACGTTTGCCTATTTAAGGTCACTGAAAGATGAAGAAGTAATTAGGGGTAATTGGGCATGCTTTGCAACCTGCTTTCAGGT
>WAAD01012265.1:14763-36900 GCA_013389945.1 Fregata magnificens | reverse complement strand
CAACCTTAATGATTCTATGATTCTATGATTGATTATATCTCACTCCCAAAAACCCGCCAAGGCAAGCGCTATGTGCTCACCATGGTGGAAGCAACCACCGGATGGCTGGAAACATATCCCGTGCCCCATGCCACCGCCCAGAACACTATCCTGGGCTTTGAAAATCAAGTCTTATGGCGACATGGCACCCCAGAAAGAATTGAGTCAGACAACGGGACCCATTTCCGAAAGAACCTCATAGACATGTGGGCCAAAGAGCATGGCATTGAGTGGGTATATCACATCCCCTATCATGCACCAGCCTTTGGAAAAATTGAACGATACAATGGGCTGTTAAAGACTACACTGAGAGCCATGGGTGCTGGGACATTTAAACATTGGGATACACATTTAGCAAAAGCCACCCAGTTAGTCAACACTAGGGCATCTACCAATTGAGCTGGCCCTGCCCAGTCAAAACTTTTACATACTGTAGAAGGGGACAAAGTCCCTGTAGTGATGGTGAGTGGATGGCCCATAGACTAATGGAATGATGTCTGTGTGTATATATCAAAAGACAGGAAAAGCGGTGGTGATTAATTGGAATGTATTGGAAAGTGTGGGACCTGGGAAAGACATACATGGTGTAGAATAAGGGGTGGATACTGTCCTGGTTTCAGCTGGGATAGTTAATTTTTTTTTCCTAGTAGCTGGTATAGTGCTGTGTTTTGGATTTAGTATGAGAATAATGTTGGTGACACACTGATGTTTTAGTTGTTGCTAAGTAGTGCTTACACTAGTCAAGGACTCTTCAGCTTCTCGTGCCCTGCCAGCGAGAAGCTGGGAGGGGGTACAGCCAGGACAGCTGACCCAAACTGGCCAAAGGGATATTCCATACCATATGATGTCATGCGCAGTATATAAACTGGGGGGAGTTGGCCAGGGAGTGGACCGCTGCTCGGGAACTGGCTGGGCATCGGTTGGTGGGTGGTGAGCAATTGCATTGTGCATCACTTACTTTGCATATTCTTTTAACATTATTATTATTTATTATTGTTGTTATTATTATTATATTTTCTCTTCCTTTTCTGTCCTATTAAACTGTCTTTATCTCAACCCATGAATTTTACTTCTTTTTTTCCCTGTTCTCTCCCCCATCCCACTGGGGGGGCAGGGGGGGAGTAAGTGGACAGCTGTGTGGTGTTTAGCTGCCTGCTGGGTTAAACCACAACACACATATAGAGTGTCCCTCTTTCTTTTCAAATGCTAGACATAGTTCTTCCAGAGCACCGACAGTGGTACACATCTGACCAACCTGTATTTTTGCAATCACTGCCACTGAATGGGGTGCTTCTCCTGAGGAACAGAGTCCCTTGAGAGTTAAAGCTGAAACTTCATACCTGTGTATCTGTCTGCTTTTCTCTCTTCTGCCATCTTCATCTCCTTCTCTTTGTGTTACAGCCTCCACAGTTTAAACTGGACCCACGATTAGCCCGTTTGCTGGGGATACACACACAGACTCGATCAGCCATCATCCAGGCTCTCTGGCAGTACATCAAAACGAATAAGCTGCAAGACTCCCATGATAAGGAATACATTAACTGCGACAAGTACTTCCAGCAGGTAACTCCTTTTTTTGACACAGTAGCTCTTTAGAGGCAAACTATAATATACATCTGCAAATTTTGGACGGATGAAAATTAGTGATTTTTATCTTCATTAATGATTTGCAGTATCTTCAGTACTGAATGGCTTTCAACAGTCACTGCAACTAATAAAATAAGCACCCTTGCCACGTCCCAGTGTTGTCAAAAAATGACATCTGGTGGTTCAGCGCTCCCACATAAGTTGTGGCCTTTCCAGGAAGGAGGACTTTCTATAATTGTTTCACTGTATTGATCTACTGTTTTTTCCATCCCTCCAATGTATCATTTTGTACTAAGAAACATTAAATAATCTGCTGATTCTGATTACCAAATCATACGTAGACCTGTTTTCTTCCCTTCTCTTGCCCTGTTTATGAAGGGCAGAAGACATGGAAGATAAAATTAGAAAAGCTATTTTTCCCTAAGTCTGCTTCAGATTATAAAATACACTCAATGATCTGCATGATGTTTTGAAAGTAGCACGTTAAGACTTTTTGTCTTTCACAATGACCTCTAGAATTAACCAAGAAAAGGCCACTTAAAGGCATCTCCACCTTTTCTGTAAATGTGATTATATTTATTTTGTAAAGGTAATGTTATCTGCGCTATCACTGTCTTAATTGGCTTTTTTTTTCTATAGCTTCAGGCTTACCTAATTTATTTTGAAAGTACCTGAAGGTAGGGTTTGTGACATACTACTGTTTAGGGAAAGTACTGGCAGTTATAATAAATGAATAATGTTTTAGTGAGCATTGAAAGTAAATGTTGCAATGAAAGTTGTGTCCTAGTTTTCTTTTTAAGCTTTTATTTTCTGTTACTAATTTGCCCTACAATGGTTTAAAGTGACCAATGCTTGAAATAAACTTAAAGGTAGCACTGGGTTTTTCCACATTTGAAAATACAAAATACAACAAAATAATTGTGAGATTCATGGGTATTTTTAGGAATATAGAACCAAAGTGATCTGGATTATATAGTCACTTTCTTGTTTGGGTTTTTTTTTTTTTTTTTGAGAATTACAGCATGCAGTCTTTTTCATATATAATGAAAATTCCATCTTAAAACCACACAAGAATTTTTGGCAAAATTACAAAGCTGTTCACTCTGTTGCTTAGATGATTTGAATTCCATTCTCTATTTATCTATAGCCAATTTAGACTCAATTTTGTTTGTGCCAGCCCGAAGAGAAAATGGAAGAGGGGAGGTTAAAAACAGATTTGAAAAATCATGAGCAGAATGGAAAAGGTGAACAAGGAGTAATTATTGTTTATTTTGGTAAAAAATTAGAGGTCATCAACTGAAACTGGCAGGTAGCAAATCAAAAACAAACAAAAGGAATTGAGCATAGTTAAACTTCAGAACTCCTTGCGATAGGACATTACAAATGCTAAAAGTGTATATAGGTTCCAAAAGTGACAAACCAATGGAAAAAAAATCTTGGGCTGTTATAAATGCAAGGTACTTGCAAAGCTGTGGAGATGGGGAGAGTTTTTTGGGGGAAGGACCAGTGTATGTTTCTCCTGTTCTTACATTTTTCCTTTAGTATCCACTTTTGGCCACTATGAAGGGCAGGATAGTGTGGTAGATGTGTAGTAGATCCTTTGTCTGATCCAGTACAGCAGTTCATACCTTACTTATGGTAAGCAGGAGGGCCTTCTCACTTTTATTTATTTTAATTTTCAGCTTAAGAACTTCACTAGAATAAGAACTTGCTGGAGCCATCTCCTCTTCATGTATCTCATCAGAGGCTTATTAGCTCATAGGTCTCCTTCGTGTTAGAGCTCTTCAGGAATACCATCAGACCTGATAATTGTCTTCACATCCTCAGAAGACTAGTCAGATGAGAGAGTTGAGAAGTAGGATTCCTTTTCTAGGAGACAGAACCTCACTCCCTGCAAGAGCTGGCTAATCTGGAATAGTTTCGTAAGAATGCAGTGCTTGCATAGATTTAAATCATAAATGGGATTGATTTGAGTGATTCCGTTTTCCTTAGGTCTCTAGCAAAATTGTCCTAAGTAGCTAATCTTGCTTTCAAAACTGATGTTAGTACTTAGGAAAATGAATCCCTTTAAATCAAATGAAACATTTCATGATCAGTTGTTTTGGTTTTCACCCTAATACTCTAAGATTGAGATATGGAGGGTAAAGGAATTGGGTTAGGAATGCCTTCTGGTCTGATGATATTTCTGTAGACGATATAGTTTTAGGCATGTAACTCCTGGAAAAAATCATGGTCATAGCTGGAAGTGCGCAGATCACTTAGGGGAGCAGTACATAACACATTGGTGTCTCTAGCATTCCCTTTTGGATACTGGTCTTCTCATTTGGTATGCCAGCTTTTTTAAATCCTATGCTGGTGTGCTTGTGGTTATAGCTACTGACACAATACAGTACAGACTAAAAAATTATTACTGAATGAGTTACCTTACACACCAGAATTATTATAGCCATATAGGCTTTCAGAGCCAGTGGTTTTAAGTTTAGACCATTAACTCCAGTTAAGTAGGAATGTGAGAAGCTTTAGGAAAATTCCACCTAGCCTTAGTTTCCAGTCTCCCACCCCTTCCCTCACTATTGTATGTCCTTGCTCCCTTCTCCCTTCTTAAAGCTTTCGTCTCTTGGGCATCCACATTAGGAGTTTGACATGAGTGTTGAGCCAGTGGTGACAGCAGATTGGATGGAACTTGATATGCAAAGATTTTGAGTGGGAATTCCACAGTCATCTCTATCAAGTGTCAGAATTCAGAACTGAAATAAAGAGTGAGTTGCAGACTCAGTAGATTTGGTTACTTCCTTGCTCTTTAGAAACTAGCTGGCTGAATTCCTGAATGCAGGTAAGTCCAGCAAATTAGACAGATTTTCGAGTTGATGAAGAAGGATCCTTTTCTGTTTAGAAACACTGTTTACATCAGCTGGGAGATTTGAAATCCACTGTGTTACAAGCAAAAGCAAGAAAAAAGGTTGGAAGGTACTTCAAAAGCAAACGCTGGCTTCTAGGTATTTCTGCTACCAAAATCTCTCACTCCAGAAAATTATGGATTTCAGAAGATACTCTATCTGAGGAACCACAGCATCCTGGTTGAACAGTCTGACTTCATATGTTCATTCTACAACCTGATAGTCCATTCTTTTCAACCCTGCCTGCATCCTTTGTCTCTAAAGCTGCAAAAGCATGTTTCTCTTTATAGCTACAATACTACAAGTAGTATCTCTCTTCTGTCAGGTGGAAGTAGTTTCCCTAAGAGGCATTTGCATTTGCAGAGGCCTCAACATTTTCACAAATTGCCTCCACACAACGGCATGTTTTAAGGCAAATGTTAATATATACATCGTTTGGGGGATTTTTTTAAAGTCCGTTTAAATGGAATATCTTTAGAGAAAAGCCTATTCACCTGTTCAGAGCATTAAAAATCCCAGTAGGAAAAAAAGGCTGTAATAATTATATTTCTGAAAACTCCAGGTGTAAGGAGTGTTTCTAGATTCATAGCAATGCACTGCAATTACTCACAGAAAATTTCCAAAAACTACAGATTTTGATCTTTTTCAAAAGATTTTTTTTTTTTCCGAATTCAATACATATATAGCTTCTGGACCATAGTAAAGAGAAAGTAACCATCAGATGTTGATTGGAAAGGAGTGGATCCGTTCCAGGAGGCTGCTTAGGTTTTGGTTAAAAATAAGTAAAACCATGTTGACTTTTTTGTCCTTAATCTTAAAAAAAAAAAAAAATTGCAAATGGTTTTAAAATCCAAAAATGTTTTCTTGTATTTTTCTTTAGCACAAAATGTGGCAGGAAACATGCCTCGGAAATAAAAAAGCAAGCTGTTTTTATATTTCCTCTGGTAAAAAAAAAATGTTTTCTTTATGATATGCTGCTGCAAACCCTCAGTGAGAGAGGAATTGTTCACTTCTCTCCCATCATTGATACAGTTGATCCTGATGTCCCATTAAAGCAGCCTGTGCCCTTCAGCAGCTAAAACAAAAGTGGGACACCTGAAATTGTTGTCATCTGATGCATCTGTCAGCTAGCCCAGATTGTAAGTACAGCAGCAATCCACAGGGACAAAAGTGACCAAAAGTTTATTCTGTGCAAGGAACCAGAATTATAGCTTTCAAAACCTTACTTTTGAACTGTTGTTTTCTTACTTTCTCATGTAATTGCAAGTTAGGTTTTGGACAAGGATAACATGCTTTATTGTATTGCAGATTTTTGACTGTCCACGGCTAAAGTTTTCTGAAATTCCTCAGAGACTCACTAACCTGCTGCTGCCACCAGACCCTATAGTGATAAACCATATAATCAGGTAAGCTGGTCAGTCAGCTCAGCACTGTCATGTGCAAAACACTCACTATACAAAAGACAGAAACAGCTACGGTAGCAGGGACCAGAATCCAGTTTTTATAACTTCCAGGTGAGTACCTTGGACTTTGTTGTGTGTTCGTTCTCTGTGTCATTCTGGTCTATATAATTCTGAACTATTTTCAATAGAATGGCACGAATTCTCTAGGAGTATGCAAAACTTCTTATCGTTTTTATCCCTACTAGAATACCGTTGAGAGAGTTAGTCAGGTTTCTTTCCTAAGGGGAGAGGAAAAAGAGTTTGAATCCACTTAGAGGGGAAAAAATGGAATTGAAGTAGTATATCGTACATCATGGGCAATCATTCTAATCACTGAGTTATTATGTAAAATGTACAACATTACTACAGTTTCAAATGCAGTGGCCAGCCCATGCATGCTTTGTTGGGATTGGGTCAGCTGTTTGGGTGTTAGTCTTATTCTAAGAATGCCAACTAGTCAGAGATCTCAAGAGATTTACAATAAAGAATGCCTAGATTAGGAGAAGGCCATTGTGACCAAGATACTGAGCTTCTGGCATCCTTGTCAAAACAGATGTATTTCTGGCATAGTAGATGAAATACAACATTCAGCTATCTAGGGCACTTCCAGCACATTCCATATTTAAGTGACAACTGGGGCGGGGGGTGGGGGATAAAGAGAGTTTTGGTGATTGCAACCTTGCTGTTAAGATATTTCAGTCTTTCCCAAGTTCCTTTGTGGTCTTGGTCAAAACTCTGATTCTGGGTGTTTAAACATTGTTGTTAATTGAGCATAGTGATTTGATTTCCTACAGAATATTGACAACAAATATTTCTGAATATGCTTAAAATGGCGTTATTTATTTTAAATTTGTAATATATGTGATAAATTTAAATATTACATAGGCTATTAAAATAAAACTTGCTTTTTGATTCATTTGAATATATAAGACAGAGTAATCAAAAAGCAGCTTGACTACCATGCAGATTGATAGCTGTGCATATACTGTCATTGAAGACAACTCAGTGACCTGGTTGATGGACCAAAAAAAGCTGAGGTCCTCAGAGGTACATAGTCATTGTCTTGGAGAAAAATGACAAGGAAGTGATGATTATGTTTCCAGGGACAGAGAGATGGCAAAGTTCTGGAGGCAGTATGTTTTCTATTAGATAGAAGCTAAAGAGCAGGACCTTGCGTATAGTAGCATTCTCTGATACACTGTGTGCACCACACAACGCCTGACAGCATTACACTCCACTGACAAAATGCTGTGGAAAGGGGAAGTATTAATTTCCTGAGAATAGGGAATGCTTTTGCAATAGAGTCTTTACAGTCTCAAGCTAAGCTAAAATCAATCTGGAAGTCTGGCACTGAATTTAAAGGACATAAGTAATTTTTAGACTCATAAAATCACAGAATAATGTACAGTAGAAGGGATCGCTCATGGTCATCTAGAGCTCCTCCCTCCCACCTCAGAGCAGGATCAAATGATATCGGGATGTTTAGGGGCCTAGTCCAGTTGAGCTTTAAACAGACTCTCACAGACCCTCTGCCCTGCCCCCCTGCATTCCAATTTTAAGCATGAATGTAGTCAACCACTGAAGCAATTTGCCAGCTGCTTGTTGAGGTTTAATCCCAGCCGGCAACTAAGCACCACACAGCTGCTCGCTCACTCCCCCCTAGTGGGATGGGGGAAGAGAATCGGAAGGGTAAAAGTGAGAAAACTTGTGGGTTGAGGTAAAACCAGTTTAATAACTGAACTAAAATATAATAATAACAACAACAAAAATTGTAATGAAAAGGAAGATAACAAAGAGAGAGAAATAAACCCAAAGAAAGACAAGTGATGCAAATGAAAACAATTGCTCACCACCAACTGACTGATGCCCAGCCAAGTCCCTGAGCAGTGCCCCCCCTAGTGTATTGCTGAGCATGATATCATATGGGATGGAATATCCCTTTGGTCAGTTGGGGTCAGCTGTCTTGGCTGTGTCCTCTCCCAACTTCTTGTGCACCCCCAGCCTACTTGCTGGTGAGGCGGTCTGAGAAGCAGAAAAGGCCTTGACTCTGTGTAAGCACTGCTCAGCAATAACTAAAACATCCCTGTATTATCAACACTGTTTCCAGCACAAATCTAAAACGTAGCCCCATACTAGCTACTATGAAGAAAATTAACTCTATCCCAGCCAAAACCAGCACACAGCTAAAGGGAATTTTTCATCACTCATAATTTTAAATATATGTGCTCTTAATTCAGATAAATCCTCAGGCCTGTCTTTAACAAGAAGGTCAACTAGATCACAATTATTCATTCTAGTTTTAGAGTATGTGCACAGAGACTAAAATGTGAAGTATTCTAAACTAATTCCAGAAAGAACAGTAATTTAGAACCACTCTTCAGACACCAGCCACCCCCCCTTTTTGAAAAAGAAAACAAAAAATGCAGTGGGGTTGAAGTGGAAATGAAATAGAAATTAACAGAAAGCCTCTAATCTTGGTAAATATTTTAAATATTAGGTAGATTCAAAGAGAATGCAGAATACAATTAAAAATATAGAGTGTATAATAGTTTCTGACCTCTGCGATACCAGATGCATGAAATTTAAAACTGGTAGAAGTCAAATCTTCTTACCTGAGCTCAAGCTGGACCTGGACCTTTTCTTGAGTTGGACTCCTTATTGCAGCTGACACACCTGAAATCAGAGGTATAAAGAGAAACATCTGTGGGATTTCCCATTTCTGCAAAGAAGCAAGCCATCTCCCACGCTATTAACATTACACAAGTAGACTACAAAGCATAGCTCTCCAGTATTCTCCTATTGCAAATAGGTTAGCTCTTGATTTCCCCCTTTTGACTACCATCATGATTAAAAAAAAAAAGTTCCTTATACTGAGTCAATTGCTCATGTTACAGTGAGTTTCTGTTGCCTCTAATCCTATTATTGTGCACCTCCAAGAGGAGGCTGGCTCTGTCTTTTCTTCACCATCCCATACGGCAGTTGCACTCACCAATAGGATCTTCCTTTTCCCTTCTCTTCTCAAGGCTAGACAAACCCAGCTCTTGCAGCTTCTCTTGGCAGGCACGTGCTCCAGCCCCCACACATCCTGGTGGTCCTCTGTGGGCCTCGCTCCAGAATGTCACGTCTTTCTGGTCCGGTGCCCGGAAGTCCAGATGCAGTTTCATAAGCGTGGCATAGTAAGGAATAGCCTCTTTCCTCAACTTGATGGCAACGCTTATGCTAATACAGCCTGTTTTGCAGTTGACCTTTGTCACGGCTGGCTTACCTCACAGACTCACTCTCCGCTTGTTGTCCATGAGGACCCCCAGGTCCTCTCCTGCAAAACTGCTTTCCACCCAGTTGATGCCCATCTGTACCACCGCATGGCGTCATTGTATCCCAGGAGCAGAACTTTGTATTTGCCTTTGTTGATCTTTACAACATTGGACTGCTGTCCTGTTTCTGCAGCCTGTCAAGGTCCCTCTGAACAGCCGTGCTCCCCTGACTCTGACGTAGGCTCAGGGACCTGGGAGGCCTGAGGACAGGACTTACCAGGAGAAATGGAGGCAAAGACAACACTGAGTGCCTCGGCCTTTTCCATGGCTTTTGACATGAGCGGCAGAAACAGACCCAGACCCGGCTTTTCCTTAGTCTTCCTTCTGCTGCTGATCCACTTGCAGAAGGCCACAGCATCACAGAATCTCAGAATTGGTTGAGGTTGGAGGGGACTTCTGGAGATCATCTAGTCAAATACCCTCCACTGCTCAAGCAGAGCCACGTGTAGCTGGTTGGCCAGGACCATGTCCAGATGGCTTTTTGAATATCTTCAACGTGGGAGACTCCACAACCTCTCTGAGAAACCTGTGCCAGTGCTTGGTCACCCTTACAGTAAAAGTGTTTCCTGGTGTTCCAACGGAGCCTCCTGTGCTTCAGTTTGCACCCATTGCCTCTTGTCCTGTCACTGGGTACCACTGAAAAGATCCTGGCTCCATCTTCTTTAAACCCTCCCTTCAGGTATTGATAAGTTCCCTCCCCGCCAAGCCTTCTGTTCTCTAGGCTGAACAGTCCCAGATCTCTCAGCCTTTCCTCATGTGTGAGGTGCTCCAGTACCTCCATGGTATCATCTCCATGGACCTTTGCGGAACTCTCTCCGGTAGCTCCATCTCTCTCTTGTTCTGGGAAGCCCAGCACTGAACACAGTACTCCAGGTGTGGCCTCACCAGTGCTGAGTATAGAGAAGGATCACCTCCCTCCACCTGCTTGCAATACTTCTAGTGCAAATCCATCCATGGAAGTTCTTCTGCTCCCCCAAGTCTAACAAGCTCAATTAGATCCTCGCCAATTTTTTTACTACCTACAGCAGATGCACACAATGTAGACATTTCAAAAACAGTGTTGAGAAGTCAGCATTTTTATATTACAAGTGACAATGACTGAAGTCTGATTTACCAACTACTGGGGTGAAAAACTGTTTCCTTGCTAAGAAACTTTACTCTAAAGATAAAGTAAATGTTAAGTATAAACCCCAACAAATATAAATTAAGGATAGGGCAAGACAAATACTGATATTTAGCTTGTTAAAGGTGAAAAAGAAAATAGTAAGATTGGTTGAAATATATTGAAAGTAGGAAGCCTACTATTGAAACTGAAAAATTAATAAGGTTTAAAAAAACTGTTCTTGGAAGACAATCAGGTGCTTGAAGTCAGATGAGAAAATAAAAATTCATTCTTTTAATCAATGTTAACTTTAGAGATTAGGGAAGGTCCCATACCTGTGCAGTATGGGTTTTGGAGGGCAGGTGGAAAGACTGCAGCTGAAAAACTTTATCACACCAAGGTATCAAATAGAAATAAATTTAGCACACACTAAATGAGGAGTTGTAAATGGTTTGTCATGCAGGACTCTCATGAAATTGCTTAACTACCAACTACTGTCCCTTTGTACTCGACACTGGTGAGACTACCTTGAATACTGTGTTCAGTTTTGGGCCTCTCACTACAGGAAAGACATTGAACTGCTGGAGCCTGTCCAAAGAAGGGCAACAAAGCTGGTGAAGGGTCTAGAGCACAAGTCTTATGAGGAGTGGCTGAGGGCACTGAGGTTGTTTAGCCTGGAGAAAAGGAGGCTGAGGGGAGACCTTATCGCTTTCTACAAGTACCTGAAAGGAGGTTGTAGTGAGGCAGGTGTCGGTCCCTTTTCCCAAGTTACAAGTAATAGGACGAGAGGAAATGGCCTCAAGTTGTGCCAGGGGAGGTTTAGATTGGATATTAGGAAAAACTCCTTCACCAAAAGGGTTGTCAAGCATTGGAACAGGCTGCCCAGGGAAGTGGTTGAGTCACCATCCCTGGAGGTATTTAAAAGACATGTAGATGTGGTGCTCAGGGACATGGTTTAGTGGTGGACTTCGCAGTGTTAGGTTTACGTTTGGACTCGATGATCTTAAGGGTCTTTTCCAACCTAAATGATTGTATGATGCTATGATTCTATACAATATGTTACCTATTACTGAAATCTCCTTCAGTAACAGAGGGGTGGTAAATAGTTAACGTGATGCCAAAAACATAGCAGGACCAATCCTGGATATTGGAAGCCAGATGGTGTTAACTGTAGTAGAGAATGGAGTTAATAGGCGTGGTATACTGGGGAAGAGTCAATATAGCTTCTGTAACAGGAAGGCATGACTGGCTATATTCTTTGAAGAATTAAGCAGGCAACTTTACAAAGTGGTGGTCCCCAAATTCACTGCTACCTCTTAAGAAGTAGCTGGGAATCATTATAATGCTGCATAGCCGCCAAAACAATTACAGTGCTAGGAATTATTAGAGAAGGAACTGAGAACCAAATAAAATGTCATTATGTGCTCACATCCAGAATGGTAGTGTACAGTTTTACTTACTCTGTCTCAAAAAAGATGCAGTCAAGCAGAGACCATACCAGTATGGTATTTACCACTGGGGATTGCCTTGGAGGCCAGAGTTACAACAGGTCTCAGGAAGATGTTAGACAATTTATAGAAGACTATGTCCATTAGCAGCTATTAAAGTTGATGGTCTGGACAAAACCTCCAGCTCAAAAGTCTCTGAATTCTGACTGATGAAAGATGAGAGGATATACTAGGATATACAAATACATAAAGATACCCTGTTCTTAAACTCTTCTCACAGCATCTGCAACAGGCTTTATCAAAGAGTGTATTCTGGCTGGATGGATATTTATTCTGATTCATTATGGCAGTTCTCATGATCTTCTGTTATACTCTCCATAGTGTTGACCCCAACGATCAGAAGAAGACGGCTTGTTATGACATAGATGTAGAAGTTGAAGACCCATTAAAGGGACAGATGAGTAGTTTTCTTCTCTCAACAGCTAACCAACAGGAGATTACGGCATTGGACAACAAGGTACTAGCCCAGGAGTAAAGTATCACATGGCATATATACTCATTGTGTACCTTCATGTGGGTTTGGTGTCACACATCAAAGACGGTAATGTTGTGAGACAGGGACTTCTCAGTTAGATGTGCTTTCAAGGGATGAATCAGCCACATGCAATGGGAATACAGAGGGGTGAGTGGCATTCCCGCTTAGGATTTGATCCAGGGCCTGACACAGTTTTTGAGGTGACAGAAACAAGTTTCACAGGTAGCATAATGAGTCCCCTGGCATTCAAGAATGATCTGAACTGTTTGACTATAACTTTTTATTGAGAGGTCATGGTATCTTGCTAAATTGCTACACGGCAAAGCTAAGAGAATCTCATACTCCAGATGTGTTTTGTGCATGCACGGTTGCAGAACAGCTCTCTGCAGTAGGTGCAAATATGGAAAATGCATGGCAGAAAAATCACTTGGAGCAGTTTGGCAGACTTGTTTTCAGTGTTATTGAAAGAGGATCATGTGCGCTTCAAATAATAGTATCAGTCTTACAGCAGTGGTGAGCTCTGCAGGCTGTATTAGGGGTTCATGTCATGGGGACTGTTAGCCAGCTTTTGGCACATGTGTGAATGGCTGATTTGGCTTAGTAAGGGATAAACAAAAGTGGCTTCTCAGAGCAAGGGAAGAAGAGGCATGACATCATGGACCAGAGATGATTTAGGTGACATACAGTCAGGCCCAGTTTCTGTGGGCCTCTTTTTGCCTCTAATACAAACAAATATGTTAAACTCTGGTCTTCATGCAATTTTAAAAGGGGGTTTGGACACTAGCAATCCTATGGATTCTGGTAACTGTTGCAGCATCTTTTGTTTTATGGCTCTTGAGAAAAGTCCTTTTCAGCAGGGCAGCTGCTCAGCCAGTTGGTTCCCAGCCTATATAGGCTTGTGTGCAGCATGCATAGGATTATTCTGTTTCCAGTCCAGCTAACCTTTTCCCGTGTCTGTATCACCTCTTTTTTGAGCATTTGCTACAGCAGAGGGCAAGCCGTGATTAGTGAAGTTACTGAAGTCACTTCTGGGTAGACAGGCATTGACTGCTGCATTGTTATCATCTGTACCATTTATTGCTATGCTGCCAGAGTCCTCTAGTGGAAATTCGGTGCATGCCAACAGATTTCTCTCCAGCACGGCTACATCATTTTCCCAAATAAGGAATGATTTTTAAGTTGACAGCAGCTCTCTTCTGTTAACATACCATATAGTTGTGCCTACACTAAGTGGCCTTGATGGCACAGCCAGGTAAGGGGAGGATAATTTTCTCCCATGTGCCTGGCCACATTAGCTGTTTTGGCAAAATAGATGTGTACATGAAATTACATGAAGATAGGTTTACAATCTCAAACTAGAATTTTAGAGGTAGCAAAAGTTTGCTTTTCCATGTGTGTATGTCCAAGTGATTCATTAGCTGTCCTCCCATTGATCATACTTGACTTTGTTATCCAGGATGATTACAGGACCTTGACTTCTCTTTGGAGTCTTCATTCTTCCCTGCTGGTTAATGCTAATTTCTTTCATAATGTTTCTGAAGATATGACTCATTTTCTATAAATCTTCCATACTCCTGAAGTCTCATTGTTCACACTCCTCTTCTTTTTGCAGCCATTGTGACTTTAATAGGCTTTCTCGTAAGAAAAAGTCTAGAAGTCATGGCTGTCATGTGAGTTCATTTAACATGGACTTGATCAGGCAATACTGGAAATTTTAAGGATCGCAGCAGGGTATTGAAGATATGATGATGATTAACCAGGGGAATAACTGCTTTGTTGCATTGGGCACTGTTTAAAGACATACTTATATAGCACCTTTCCTGAAAAATCCCAGACTTGGCAGAAAGACTGATTATACACAGGAAATGACTAAATTGTACAGTGACATGACTTAGCTCTTCAGTATTGCATATAGCATGCCATCCAGCAGTTCAACGCAGGAAGTGAAGAAGAATCCTGTGCATACTTGTATTGCAGAAGTACAAGTGAAACCAAAATGTAATTGCAGGATTGCGGTTAACTCCCTCTTTGAAGGGAAAAAGTTGTGGGAACCTGCACAAGTCTGCAGTGTAGAATTGTCACCTTTGCACATTACAAGGAGTACAAAGATGCTAATGGGGCTGACCTCGGGGTCACTGGAGCATGGGAGGAATTAAGTAACATCTGCTTTGTTTTTTTTCTTTCAGATTCATGAGACAATCGAATCCATAAATCAGTTAAAAATACAACGTGATTTCATGCTGAGTTTCTCCAAAGATCCCAAAGGATACATCCAAGACCTTCTCCGGTCCCAAAGCAGGGATCTTAAGGTGAGCTAAGGTTTGAAGAAGAATGAATAGTGGAACCAGAATGTAAGAATTTTATCTAAATGTATATAGAGTGTATAGCTAAAACATCCAGGATAGAAAATTGGTGGAAGACAGACAATGAGTGGAATACTGCAATCCCAGAGCAGACCGTATGCAGGAAAAACAGTTTAGGCTGTATTCCACTTCCAGTGGAACAGCGGTGCTTAATGGGGGTGGTAGGTGAATTTGTGATCAGACAGTAAGATCGAAATGCAGGGCTGTGTTGGTGTACGCCATAAAATTAAAGCTATATAAAACTCAGCAGGAGCATCCTATAGTACAATAACACAATATGGGTGTTTTGTTAATTCATAATTTAATCTTATTTAAGGAATAGGCAGATTAAATATCAGCTGTCTTTAAGCTTAACTTTGAGATACCCAAGAAATGGAATGTAAAGAAGTTCAGTTGTTTGCCAGCAAAAATGAATAATTTGTTCCTCATAAAGTTTCACACTTTGTGTCTTTAACTCAGACGCCTCAAAACCGTGTATTAATGAATCCATGAAATTATTTTAATAAAATCGTTGTGTCTTTCAAATATAAATGTCTCGTTTGTAGTCAATAGTCTTTCAAAAATCTACTGTTAAGATTATGATTATTATTTATATTTCATTCAAAAGGGCACAGACATCTGAAAGAATGTTTAAATAAAGCAGCCTTTAGCTTGAAGAGCTTACAAACTAAGGTGTTGTGGAGCTTCTCTAGCTGCATACATAGAAGAGTTGTTCAGTGTTCTCCCTGACTGACAACCAGTCCCATAAGGGCCTTTTCTATAATGTTCTGCCCTGCTGGCACCAGAATTGTGATTGCACAATACTACTCTGCAAAAGATGCTAATAATTTTATATTTACACTTGATTCTGTGATACTGGAGACTTAGTCATCAGAATTTTATTTTTTTATAGAATCATAGAAGGGTTTGGGTTGGAAGGAACCTTCAAAGATCATCTAGTCCAGCTCCCCTGCTGTGGACAGGGACGTCTTTCACTAGATCAGGCTGCTCAAAACCCCATCCAACCTGACCTTGAACACTTCCAGGGATGAGGCATCCACTACTTCTCTGGACAACCTGTTCCAGTGTCTCACCACTCTCATCATAAAAAGTCTTCCTTATAACTAATCTAAACCTGTCCTCTTTCAGTTTAAAACCATTGCCCCTTGTCCTATCGCAACAGGCCCTATTAAAAAGTTTGTCCCCATATTTCTTATAAGCCCCCTTTAAGTATTGAAAGGCTGCAATAAGGTCTCCCGAGAACCTTCTCTTCTCCATGCTGAACAACCCCAACTCTCATCTTTTCTTCATAGGAGAGGTGTTACAGCCCTCTGACCACCTCCGCTGGACCCGCTCCAACGGGTCCATGTCTTTCTTGTACTGTGGACCCCAGAGCTGGATGCAGTGCTCCAAGTGGGGTCTCACGAGAGCGGAGTAGAAGGGCACAAACCCCTCCCTCAGCCTGCTGGCCACGCTTCTTTTGATGCAGCCCAGGATACAATTGGCTTTCTGGGCTGCAAGCGCACATTGCTGACTCATATCTAATTTTTTGTCCACCAGTATCCCGAAATCCTTCCCTTCAGGGCTTCTCTCAATCCATTCATCCTTCTGCCTGTATTGATCCTGAGGATTGCCCTGACCCAGGTGATGACATCGGTTGCTCTTCCCTTATCCACCAATGCAGTCGCTCCATTGTAGAAGGCCACTAGATTAGTCACGCATGATTTGCCTTTGGTGAAGCCACGTTGGCTGTCTCTAATCACCTCCCTGCCTTCCATATGTTCTGACACGTCTTCCAGGAGGATCTGTTTCCTAGTCTTACTGGGCACAGAGGTGAGGCTGACTGGTCAGTAGTTCCCAGGGTCCTCCTTTTTACCCTTTTTAAAAATGGGTGTGATGTTTCCCTTTTTCCAATCACTGGGGACTTTGCCTGACTGCCGTGACTTTTCAGATATGTTGGAGAGTGGCTTAGTGACTACATCAGCCAGTTCCCTCAGGACCCTGGCATGCATTTTGTCAGGTCCCATGGACTTGTGTATATTCAGGTTCCTCAGATGGTCTCAAACCTGATCTCCTCCTAAGATGGGAGGGACTTCTTTCCCCCTTGAAGTTCAGGAGCTTGAGAGATGTGGGAAAAGAGATTACCATTGAAAACTGAGGCAAGAACCCCCTGTTGATTAACTTAGCCTTCTCCATATCGGTTGTCACCAGTTCTCCTGTCTTATTTACCGGGGTGGGGGGGGTGGGGGGGAACGTACATTTTCTTTAATCTTCCTTTTCTGGCCAACATTCCTGTAAAGGCCCTTCTTATTATTCTTTGCATCCCTTGCCAAATTCAGCTCCAGCTGTGCCTTAGCTTTCCTGAGCCCATCCCTACACATCCAGGCAGCATCTCTAGATTCTTCCCAAGATACATGTCCGTGGTTCCACTGCATGTGCATTTCCTTCTTACACTTTAGTTTGACCTTACTGAGCCTTCCTTGCCCAGTTTCTTACACATGGGAATTTAGAGCTCTTTCACTCTAAGAAAAAATGTCCTTAAAGAGCTGCCGGCTCTGTTCAGCTCCTTTGTCCCTAAGGGCAGTTTTCCAGGTGTTCCCATCCACTAATTCCTAAAAAAACTTGTTGGTTTTTCAAATCTGCTTTCTTGGCAGTTGCATAGATACTGAAAAATGAGGTTAGGACTTTGGCCATTTTGGAATTACTAAGGTTTTCTGTTCCTTGCATTTCAATAGAGTTATTTTTCCTTCATGCTTTCCCCATCAGAACTTTCCTTGAAATCAAGGTAAGATATGCTTTGAGATGAGGGCAACACTGGTATAGAGTTGTGCTTCAATCTGATGTGAATACCTTAACAATTTCAAGCTGTTGCCCTGTGTATGGGCAACTACTGAGGTTCTTTGGATACATAGGCTAATAAAATATACAGTGCAGGGGATTTTTTCCTGGGCACTGGAACTAAACTGTCCATGTTGTTAAATTGTTAGAGATCGTAGCACTTAGCCTGGGCAGCTACTGGTGTCCAGAATTATTCCTTGGCACAGTTGAGGAGCAGAAGTTAGGAGCTGTTGACAGTTCACAGTTTGTATGCGACCATCTTGTTTTGGTAGTAAGAACACATGCCATTCATTGTCCATTTGCCTTGGGCTTAGAGAACAGTCCTGAACATTTTTAATGTAGTAATGTAGATAAGTTTTGACTCCAGGTAAATCTGAATGTTTCTCTATGTGGTAGAAGAGCTATAGTGAAAAATGCTTTTATTTTTGTCACAGGTGATGACTGATGTAGTTGGAAACCCAGAGGAAGAACGCAGAGCTGAATTTTATCATGAGCCATGGTCTCAAGAGGCTGTGAGCAGATATTTCTACTGCAAGGTAGGAAGGAATTATCCACACTGCTGGCTTATAAATGAATCTTCCTGCCACTGAACAATTGAATCTGCTGAACTGTACAGTTTCCCTTTTTCTTCCAGATCCAGCAGCGCCGGCAGGAACTGGAACAATCTCTGGGAGTGCGCAACACATAAGTACTGCTCACAGGATCCCATTGGCATCATGACCACCAAACCAGTGGACTTTTCAGTGTTACTTAGCTCACTGTTACACATGGACCTGCTTCCTGACTGGATGAGAATGTACCATCAACACCCCAGTCAGAACACCAGCTTTAGAGTGACCCTTGAAAATCTTGTCCATGGCGAGTGTCTCAAACCGTTCCAGGCCAGAGACAGCGCTGTACAAGTGTCAGTGTTAAAGAAGATTAAAGGTTCATTCATCAACGTGCATCATTAAGTTTTAGCGGAAAGTTCAGACGCTACACAGCAAATCCTAATGGGCTATGCATAGAAACATGGGTGGCATTGATGGAGGAGGCTGAAATGGGTGTTATAGGAGACTTCAGATTTAGAGAAGTAAATGCAGTTCTCATCCTATGTTACCTAAGAGTCTCAAATAGTAACTTCTGTGGAATTAGGCAAGATAGTCTTTCTTATAGCTGTGGAATGCTTTATATTCCTGAACAGAGTTTTTATTACACCTGGAGCAGTGCAAGAAGCCATGTCACCATGTGAAGGAACAAACTAGGAGGATTTTCATTCCTGGAATGAAGAGCCCCTCTGGAAGAAAGAAGTATAGTCAGGACATCTCTTCTGCAAACTCTAATACTTCCTCTTTCCCTTGCCCCTGCAGTGAAAGGTAGACTGAATTACATATCACTAGATGGGTATGATCAATGTGCTGTACTGAGAGGAAGAGAATTATCCCCAGGATAAGAGCTACTTAGGCATCCTTAGCATCAGTGGTGTTAGCAAAGCTGAGGTTGAAGCAAGAAATGAGGCGTTCTGATATCTGCCTTGAACACAGCAGATATTAACAATAAGCATGTATGTAAAATATGAGATTTCTTAAATGTTTCTCTGTGTGCCAGTAGGGATCAGCGCTGAAAAGAACTTCCCTAATTATTAAGTTGGTGCAGAATCCAAGAAGCTTAACTTCATATAATGTGGCAGTTTTCTCTTCAGGATGTTAACAGAGTCCCTGGACTGGTCTCACGTTTTGATCATAGGTGAACTGCCTCTTACTGTGAATTATTTAGTTCCCCCGTACATGATACGTACTGATTATATAGGATGCTGTTGAGTTATAAAGCACTATCAGCCTTAAATAGCACAGAGAACGTATCCCTTGGAAACCATCTTCTTTGTAAATGTACGGCAAATTCAGGCTATGGGAATTTATACCATATTTACTTGGAAGCAGGGACATCTTCATTAAATCCTTCCCCCCACCTCATTTTTTGTAATGCATAGACTAGTTTGTAATTAATGTCCCAACATGATTTCTAGCCCAGAAAGCAGCTGCCAAAGTATAACTTTTTGTCCAGATGATGTGGCACTCAGAATCCTCTTCTAGGTTTCACTTTCTTGGAAAGAGAATCAAATTCACATGTGGTACAGAAAGGAGGCAGCTCTTCTGAATAATGCATTTTGCTGTAGTATTGTCCTTTTCTCTTCTGCTCTCTTTGCCAGTTTCTTTCTTAGTTGAACTTAAAAGTGTCTTCTGTCCAGTCACAGAAGAGATAGTCTTCTCTTCCACCCCTTTATTTAATACCTCTGCTTTCACATTAATAGTGCCATAGCTTTTACTCTGACCATTTTGTTCAGAGATGTCTTAGAAAATTTGCATTTGATTGCAGTCATATGATGGCAGTACTGTCATGCAAAACCATTGGTATAAGAAAAATCATAGCTGTACCTCTTTGCCTGAGGCCTTTTACTGGGAATGGCTTCATTTGGTACTTTTTTTTGTGTTAAAACCTCTTTTTACAGTAAAACGTGAAATCCTGCAGTCTTAAACTGAGTATAGTGAGGGGCTGTGAGGATGCCAGACAACGAATGACTTGAAATCTTATTTACTTTAGGACTCCACTAATTGGACTACAAGCAAGCATTACGAGGGAAAACAGTGGAGATCATCTGCTACTGTGCTTCCATATTTATTATGCTGCTGTGTCAGTTGTGTGCATGCTGTCCAGTGTATAAAACTCTTTTCTGTATGTGGTAAACAGAGCAGCTACATTCAGGGGATGCATTCGGTCTCCAGGAATAAGAAATGCAGAGAAAGATATGCACGGATGTGAGAAGGGCTTGGGACTGGGATAGATGCCTGCAGGATGTCTGCTAGGGAATTCAATTTTTTGAGAACTTTCCCATTGAAGTGGCAAATATTTGTACAGAGAAATTTCAGTCATGTGCCACAGTTGGCAACATAATAGAATCCAGCCTGGTTTTAGAATCTTTCTGTAGAGTTAATTAGATGGATCTGTTTCCAAGTCTCTTTTGGAGCAAATTAACGAAACTAATGTTTCACTGGAAGGTGAATCTCTGTTAAGCACAAGTGCTACACTGAACTGTGTGTGTGCGCACGCGCGTGCACGTGCATGAGTCAGCTACTGTAGACGGCACTGAAGCTGGCAATCCAAAATCTAAATTCTTATACCCCACTGTCCGTATTCCTACTGTACATAAAAAGACTGGTCACCAACAGTGAGTCTTAGGCATAGCTGTCAGGTGTCTTTCCTTTGGTTAAACTGGGGTTTGAGATTTTGTTGCTTTTTTCCTGTGTTCAGAAGCAGTTCAGGCCTTTTACTGAAGAGACACAGAGAGAAACTTTGTCCTCTGTTCCAGGAGTGCAGCCAGGAGCTTGCTTGTTTGCAAAAAAGAGAAATTATATTTGAAGGGAAATAATGGAGCAATACTGGGAGGAACTGGACCAAATGCTGCTTGGGCATACAAAAGTGAAAGGCACTGAACAGGCATGTAATTGTGGCAGATTGTGAATGATAAATTAATTTTAAGTTCAGGATGGTTGTCTTTTTGTGTGTATAAAAGATGACAGGAAGATGTTTTGGGGTCTTCAGTTGCTGCCACAGTACAATACAAATCTGCGCATACTGCAACATACTGCAAAAAAAATTCTGTGCACAGAAGTACTTAATGTAAGATAATAATATAGATTGTTAGAAAATATAGCATAAAACTAGGAAAGGGTTAAAACAGAATTCTGGAGTACCAATATCATGGAGCTGAAGTGTTGACATGGCAGGTTTGAAACACTTTTTTTAGTCCTTTGAGCTGTTGGGCATGAGTCAGGATTCAGACCAAGCGTTTCTTAGAAATTAAAGGGAAGACAAATGTTTGATTATGGAATAGAGAGAAGAATACAGCAGTGGAAAATGAAATAAAAAGATGGAGCAGAGCGCCACTGAAGTGCCAGTAGGACATAGCACAGGATAATGTGCAGAGTACTGTTGGAAATAGCACAGTCCATGTGAGTCAGTATATTTTGCGTGCATGTGTGTATGTATACATGTAGAGAGCATGTGGGAGAGAGCCAGTCTCTGCTTGTATGTAGCCTGGGAAATGGGTGTGCAGGACAGAACCAAATAACTTTGAGACACATTGTCAAAACATTTTCCGCTGTTATCAACAGGGATTCAGTTGTTCAACTTAGCAGGGTTGATAGTTGTAGCGCAGACATTGTTTCAGCTGGGAGGTTTTTTACACCACATTGTTTAGAATTTTTCCTTTGGAAGCTGAGTGAAAATATTAGCACATATATCAATGTTGGTGCATATCCTAGGGCTCCTAATTTTGCCAAAATGCTGGTCAGGTATTGAGGGTTTTTTTGGCCTGTTTTTGTGTTGAGAACCCTTTTATGGCAGTGCAAATAGATGAGGGGGGAAAGCAAGCTCTTTTTTCCTGAAGAAAGAGGTCTCCTTTGTGTAACTGCTCTGTTGTTTAATAGGATGTACCTGTTCTGCCAGATCCTGTACGATAAACACCTTTTCCAATCTCATTGAAGAAAGGAACTCTATTAAAAAAATACAACTGTGGGTTTGTGAGAGTGAGCAAATATGTGTATAAAGGGGAAG
>WAAD01012265.1:0-14753 GCA_013389945.1 Fregata magnificens | reverse complement strand
GAGAGAGACTCCCTCTACTCTGTAGCCACCGTATCTTCATTGTATGATGCCGAGTGATTCGTAGAAAAGCTTTTAACAATAAATACTTTGTTTCTTTGTATCTCTTGCACTAACCTTATGTGTCTTAACAAAGACAGGTACAGTTGGTTTCTTTCTGCTCCTGATAACATTCTCGAGTTTTTGGATTTCTGTTCACTTGTGTGCGCACATGCACATACACAGGGGCATATGTATACAGGTTTTAATGGGATTTGACAAAGGTGAGAACTCTTGCTCTTTAGATCTTTCTTACATGAATTCGTTTCCTCACTGGATTCCATCTTCAGCCATTTCCATACTGAGTAAGTGAGAAACCTTTACCATTGCAGAGGTCTGGCTCCTCTCCAGGTCAAGTGCTTGGTCATTTGGAGTACATTTATCATTATCACTGTTATTAGTTATAGTGAACAAAAAAGTTGCAGCCGGGGCTAGAGCTTGGATGCTGAGAGGTGGTGTAGGAATTATACAGCTGCTACGTAGACCATAGTATGAATTATGCAGTTGCCACCTCAATGGGGCTCATCCCTAGGTTCTGCTTTAATAAAAGAATCGGAGTTCCTTCATCTACTATGTTTAATATGCCATAGTAGTTACAGCTTGAGCTGGGTGCCTCTGAAGAGGGACCCTGCCTGTCAATTGTTACTGGACTTCATAGTCTCTATAGGTCGCTTGATTTCCTGATGCACTTATGCTCATCCAATCCTGTTCGCAGAGTTTGGGGTCTTCTCTTCCTCTGATTTTCTCCCGCAGCATCCAGGCACCCTTTTGGTCTGTGTCTTGAGACATTTCCTTATCTTTTGTTACAGAATATCCTATAGTTAAAGTTTTACTTATACTTCCTTATCTACCAGTTACATTTCCATAGATAAAAACAAAGGTTAAAGTACAATTCATATGGCCTAAGGCTTCATTTACTTTAGTCACTAGTGCTAAGCTCTGGCACAAATTAGTCTCTCACTACAGAGGAGCCTGGAGTAAGCTGTGCAAACAGCCTCCAACAGAGGTACTATACAGCCAGTAATATTAGAAACCTTTGTCAGGATGAGCAAGCTGCAATTCACAAGCTCAGTGAAGAGGGTTATATTTCTGGGTTAAGGTTTCTTAGCCCAACAGACTGTCAAGAGAGAATGACGTAAAGAAGTGGGGGTGGGTGAAGAGTAGAAAGAGAGAAGGATGAAAGAGGAAAGGAACACCTAGAATTACTTCAGCAGCTCAGTGAAAGGGAAAGCAGTAGTAGTAATCTTTATCTGAGAAGAAAGCAAACAGACTTGAAAAAAAAATTCCTAAATGTCTACATAGATATTCCACCTAGCATGAGGCAAGTTCCATTTGGAAGGTTGTCTAGTAAATCTCAGCAGCTGAGATTAACAAAACTTAATTTTGCCTTTGGAAGAAATGAGTCTCTGCACACTTCCTTATAGAGAAGGAAAAGCAAGTAGCAATAACAGCAATCATCTTGTAGTAATAACAGTCCCATACATTTTACCCCTTTCCTTTTGGAGCAGCAACAGGCAAGCTGTTTTTCCAGGATTCTGAGAGGAGGAAAGCAGATTATTTTTTTTTTTTTTAGTTTCCTGTCGCTTCTTGTTCCTCTCTTGTTCTGTCTGCTCCCCATTCCTATCCTGTTCCCCATCACTATTTTGCTCTCTCTTTTCTTTTTTTCTTTTTAAAAAGTTCCCTGTGCCTTTTCTTTCACTCCCTCATTCCTCTGTCTTGTGCTATGTCCCATTTTTTAGGCCATGGAAGTGACATCAGGAGCGATAAGTTGTCAGAAACAGGTCCTTCAGCCCATCACTGTTTTTACCTTCTCCATCTCTTTGTCCCAATCTGCATCTCTCTATTACTCAATCCTTCTCCCCTGTTCTCTGTCCTACTTTTTCTCTGTCCATATGTTCCACTCCCTGTCCCCAGCTTTATCCTTCCTTCTTCTTTTTCTCTGTCTGTCCTTTTGTCCTGCTCCCTGATGCTATTTCTTCCTCCATCTTACCGTCCTTTTCCCTGTACTTTTCTGTCTGTGCTCCTCAGCCCTTCTCCCTCGTCCTACTTTTCTCTTTGTAACCCTCTGTCCTGCTCCCCATCCTTCTCTTTCTCCATCCCTCTCTACTGCTCCCTGCCCCCGTCTTTCTCTCCCCCCATCATTACCTCTCAGTCTCTGTTCTTGTCTCCCTCTTTGTCTATCCCTCTGTCCTTCTTGTGTCTCTACCACTCTGTCCTGCTCGCTGCCCCTCTTTTTCTCATTCTGTCCCAGTGTCCTGCTCCCTGATACTCTCTCCCTCTGTTGCTCTGTCCTTTTATCTGTCCCTCTCCCCACCCCCACGCTGTTTCGCTCAAGCTCCCTCTTCCTTTTTGCTTCTCTGTTGCTCTGCCCTGCTCCCTGTGCCATTGTTTCTCACTGTATCCCTCTGTCCTTCTTCCTGCCCCTATTATTTTTTTAATCACTCTCTGTCATGCTGCCCATCCCAGGTTTTATTTTCTTTATCTCCATCCCACTCCCTGTGCTTACTTTTCTTTCTCTGTCCTGCTCCCACTCCCTCTTTCTGCCTCTCCTCCTTTGTCCCTGTTGCTGCTTTCTCTATCTCTGTCCTGCTTCCTTTCCCCTCCCCGCCCCCACTGTGCCTTTGTCCTTTTTCTCGTCCCTGTCTTTTCTGTCTTTTGCTGTCCCGTTCCCTGCCTCATGCTTTCTCGCTACATCCCTGCTGTACAGCTGGCTGCCACTTTTCTCTTCTCTTCTCTTCTAGTATCCTGCACCCTGCTCCTCACTTTTGGCGGCCTCCACCTCTGCCCAGCAGCCCATCGCTCCAAGAGTCGACCAACTGTATGTTCCCCGCTGGACCGATGAGCGCAGCTCCAGGAACGACTGCTGAGGTGTGCCAGGGGCAGGCCCCTAGCCCTGGAGCAGACTGGCTCCTGGGACTTCTTACATGTGTGACTGAATAAATGCTCGCCATCTCCTTTGCCCTCCCAGCTGCGTTTAGACTTCCTTTGCACCAGGCAAGGGGCTGTAACAGAGCCCAGGGTAGGAGGCGATGCACTGTGAGAGTCGGGCGATGGGTCCCTGTTACTGCTGGGCTCCAGCTGTGGGCCGGGGCTGGAGAAGCCCCAGGTGCGGGCAGTGAGGCTGATGGCGACAGCCCCGCCCTGTAAAGAGGCTGAGTTGCCAGAGTAGCTGCAGGCTGTCGGTGGGGCTGCTCTGCCTCAGGTGGCTGTGGAGGGGCTGGTGTGAGCCAAAGGAGGAGCGGAGCGATCGCCGAGCGAGTAGGATGCCGTGCCGGAGCCAAGCGGCGAGGGCTGCCCGGAGCCGCTCGGCAGGGATACCGGGTGTGTCGGGGGGAGGGGTGTGGGGGGAACGGTGTCCCTGCAGGGTCAGACAGGAGGGAAGGCTGCCTCCTGTGGGATGCCGGGAGCTGTAGTCCTGGGGCACGGCGCTTCTTGTCAGCCATGTTATTTCCCTGGAGCATGCCGGGAGTGTAGTCTTCCGGCACTCTGCTACCGGGCGGCCATGCTGCGTTTGCCAGTGCATGCCGGGAGTTGTAGTTTTCGCGGACTTGACGTCCGGGTAGCCGCGTTGCTCTCGGGTGCTTGCGGCGCGGCGTAGTCCTTGCTACCGCCACGGCTCTCGCGGCGCGGCACGAGGTGTACTTTTGTTGCCGGGTTTGTGTGTTTTTCTGCAGGCTTCCCGCTGCGCCTGTTCCCCGAAAAGAGGTGCGGCCGCGCCTCGAGAGCGCATACCCCTGCCCTCGCTCCTGCCATCTGGCGGCCGAAATGCGGTACTGCAGCTCTAGCGCCACGACTGCGCTGTTGCGCGCGCCGCTGCCGCGCTCGCACTACCACCCGGCGACCAAAACACGGCACTGCAGGAGGGGCGCCGCGCATGCGCACTTTTGCACGACACCGCTGTCGCTGCTGCTGCCTCGCGACCAAAATGCGGTACTGCAGGTGAGCGCAGCGCATGCGCATTGGCGCATAACACTGCGCTCGCTGCTACTGCCCGGTGACCAGAAGCCAGTACTGCAGCACGGGCGCCCAGCTCGCTGCTGACGGGCGGCAATCAAAAGTCGGTACTGCTGCACGGGCGCTGCGGATGCGTGGTGGAGCGCTAAACTGCTCTCTTGCTGCTGTTGCCCGCAGACCAGAATGCGGTACTACAGCACGGGCAGCATGCATGCTCGGTGGCACGCGCCCCTACCACGCTTGCTGTTGCCGCCCGGCGACCAAATGGCGGTATTGCGGGTAGGTGCTGCGCATGCACAGAGGTGCAGCTGTGCTTCACGTTGCCGTCTGCCGGTAACGGCATTGCAATGCCGTGGTGCCTGCGAGGTGATGCTGCCGCGCTAGCTGCTGCTTCCTGGTAAGGAAACGCCACTGCCGCCCCATGTGCGTGGTGTCGGCACGCACCTGGCACACAAAACGTGGAACTACAGCATGGTGCCGCCCCTGGGCAAGCGCTGCCTACTGGGTGCTCGCTGCTGCTGTCTCCTCGTGGCCAAAGCGCGGTACTGCAGCGCCGGTACGGCACAGGTGTGCAGCAGCACTGCCGCCGCCTTCGCTGCTGCCACCTCGTGGTCGAAATGCGGTACTGCAGCCAACTCTTGCCCCTCCGGCATGCGGTTGGTGTCCCGCGCATGCGTGCTGCCCAGCAGCGGCATGGCAGCGTGCTGAATACCGTTTCCAGCGGCAGGTGAGGGCTGGGGCCGTGAGGTGAGTAAGCCCCTTCGGTGGGTGCAGGGGTCTCTTCTGCCCGCTCGCTGCCTGAGGGTGGCAGAACGGGAAGCTTCAAACCACCTGCTGCGGCAAGCTCCTGGTCTGCTGGAGGTGAGGCGGGTCAGGGCAGCCCCAAGGAATTAGCCAAGAGCTGACAGAAGGGAAGAGGGGAAGAAGGTGGGCACCACTCCAGGCGCAGACGCCACGTGCCTCTCCAACTCGCCAGAGCGCTCCCTGAGCCTCCCCCTGCCCTGCTCGCCCTGTGCAGCTGCCCGCAGCTGCAGCACCTCCCCTGAAGCCTCTCCCATAGTCCCAGGCTGCCCCCAAGCCCTGTTCTGAAGGCGGCAAGCTGGCCCTTGAATGCTCTTGGTTCTCCCTTAATGCAGGTGCCATCAGCAGCAGTGCGGGGAAAGAGCGGTGTCTCCAAAATCCCCTGCAGAAGGAGACGCTCTGGCCAGTCTATGGTAGTAATGGTCGCTGCTTCTTCTTTCCCTCTCCCAGAGGCCGCGCTGAGGACATAGTTGTCCATTCCTCCCCTGAGGATGCTGTTGACTGCACCCCCCTCAGGCTTGTGTGGGTCGTCTCTGCCCAGCCTCATTCTCCCGGTGTGGGGGCGAAAAGGGACAGGCAAAGCACTTACTGGCTGTAGACAGGAGCTGCCGTGGCTGAAGTTGGAGAGGCCAGAGAAAGGTAAAGAAGAAGAAAATGAAGGCCATCTGGCTGGCAGCTGCCGCCGGCTGCAGGCAAGAGAGAGCCTGCCTCTCTGTGTGAGGAAGGATCCCTCTTCGTAGTCCGCAGCAGGCAAGACTGCCAACGTGCACTGCAGGGTCTATATGCATAACCAAAAGCGCAGTACGGCCGCGTAGTGCACGAGCGAGCCAGGCTACATGTCTAGGAAGCCTCATCTCGTAAGAGCTGTAAGACACCCACGTGTTCTTTTTAGGTGGAGGACAGCCAAGCGACCGGAGTTACACAAGAGGAAGGGAGGAGAGAAGGAGAAAGAAGCATCTGAACTCACAAATTCTCCTGGCAGCACTTAGAGTGAGAGCTGCAGTGAGTCCCAGGCCCTTGGGCCCCGTCGCCCCTCTTCTCTGTCCCGGGCCCTCCCTGCCCATACCACTGCCTGTCCCATCGTTTCTCACTATATCTCTCTGCCCAGCTCGCTGTCCCATTATTCCCCTTTGTCCTGCTCCCTGGCCTTTTTTCTTATCCTGCAGCCCAGCGCTGGTTTTTTCTTTCTCTCTCGCTTTGTCCTGATCTGCGTGTGTCTCTTTTTTTTCCTCAGTCCCTCTGGCTTGTTCCCCGTCTCTTTCTCTCCCTCTCTGTGTCCTGCTCCCTGACCCTGTTTTTCTTCTGCCACGTCCCCGCAGGGCTTCTCATCCCTTTTTATTGATTTATTGATTCCCCTGGAGCCTGTGGTGAAGACCATGGTGACGCAGGTTGTCCCCCTGCAGCCGGTGGAGGTCCACGGTGGAGCAGACATGCACCTGCAGCCTGTGGAGGACCCCACGCTGCGGCAGGTGGATGTGCCTGAAGGAAGCTGTGACCCTGTGGAAAGCTTGTACTGGAGCAGGCTCCTGTCAGGCCCTGTGGAGAGTACCCCATGCTGGAGGAGGCTCCTGGCAGGACCTGTTGCTGTGTGAGGGACCCCACACTGGAGCAGAAAAAGAGCATAAGGAGCAAGGAATGGCAGAGACAACGTGAGGAACTGACTGCAACCCCTGCTCCCTGTCCCCCTTGCATTGCTTGGGGGTAGGATGTAGAGAAGTCAGGAGTGAGGATGAGCCCAGGAAAAAAAAGTGGAGCGGGGGGAAGGTGCTTTTTAGATTTGTTCTTATTTCTCATTATCCTGCTACGATTTTGATTGGCAATAAATGAAATTAATTTCCCCAAGTTGAGTGTGTTTTGCTTGTGACAGTAATTGGTGAGTGATCTTTTCATCCTTATCTCAGTCTACAAGGTTTTTTTTGTTTTATTTTCTCCCCGTCTTGTTGAGGAGAGGGAGTGATAGAGTGGCTTGGTGGGCACCCGGTGGCCAGCCAAGGTCAGCCCACTAGAGTTTCCTTCTGTCAGGCTCCCTGACCCTATTTTTTAATTCTTGCCTATGTTTCTTGTACCCCATTGCTTTTGAAACTTTCTTTCTACCTCTCCATTCCTATCTTTTTAATTCTTGCCTATATTTCTTGAACCAGTCGCTTTTTAAATTTTCTTGCTACCTTCCCCTCTCTCTCTCTCTCCCTGACCTAATATTAATTTCTTGCCTGTGTTTCTTGTACCCCGTTGCTTTTCAAATCTTCTTCCTATGTCTCCCTCTATGCAGCTCCACGTACCTATTTTTTAACTCTTGTGTATGATTCTTGTATCCTGTTGCTTTCAAAACTTTCTTTCTACATCTCCCTCCATCCATCTTCCTGTCTCTAATTCTTCCTTCTGTTCTGTACCCTGTCACTTTTTTACACTTTCTTTCTACATGTCCCTCTTTCTATCTCCCTGTCCCAGAATCACAGAATGGTTGGGGTTGGAAGGGACCTCTGGAGATCATCTTGTCCAACCCCCCTGCTTGAGCAGGTACACCTAGAGCAGGGTGCACAGGACTGTGTCCAGGTGGGTTTTGAATATTTCCAGAGAAGGAGACTCCACAACCTCTCTGGGCAGCCTGCTCCAATGCTCTGTCACCCTCACAGCATAGAAGTTTTTTCTCATGCTCAGGTGGAACTTCCTGTGCTCCAATTTGTGCCCATTACCCCTTGTCCTGTCGTTGGGCACCACTGAAAAGAGTCTGGCCCCATCCTCTTGACACCCACCCTTCAGATATTTATAAGCAGTGACAAGATCCCCCCTCAGTCTTCTCTTCTCCAGGCTGAACAGACCCAGGTCTCTCAGCCTTTCCTCATAAGGGAGGTGCTCCAGTCCCCTGATCATCTTTGTGGCTCTCTGCTGGACTTGCTCCAGCAGTTCCCTGTCCTTGAACTGGGAGCCCAGAACTGGACACAGTATTTGTTAGTTCTTGCCTATGTTTCTTGCACCATCGCTTTTAGAAATTTTCTTTCTACGTCTACCTCTATCCAGCTCCCTGTTTCTATTTATTTCTTGCCTATGTTTCTTTTCCCCTATCACTTTAGAATTCTCCCCCATCCCTTGTCTCGTCTCTATCTTGCTGGTCCCTTCTGCCTCTCTCTCCTACTTCCTGTCTCTCTTATTTATTCCTTCAGCTCTCTGTCCCAGTTTCCCCCCCCCCACACCCCAATCTCTCTGCTCTCCTCTCTGCACAGTTGTCCGGCTCCCCGTCCCTCTCTTGTTTGCAGCATCCTCTTTTCTGGCTCCCTGTCCCACACCTCTTCTCTGTGTCCCTCTGTCCTTCCTCCTGCTTTTCTCTTCCCTTTCTCCCTCTCTCCTGCTGCATTTGGGCACTGATCCTTGCAGCCAACCCACTACTGGGATTTCTTATGTGCATTAATGAATAAACTTTTCCTGCCTCTTCTGTGCCCCTGGATGTGTTTGCAGCCCCTGGGTGCAGAGCTCATGGCTGTGGACAGGTGCAGGGGAGGGGGTGATGTGCTGTGGGGCTTTGGCAATGGCCCCTGTTCCCCATGGGCTCCAGTTGGGGCTGGGGCTGGGGCCGGGGCCACCCCAGGTGTGGCCAGTGAGGATGAGGATGGGGCTGGCCCTGCTGTGTGAAGGGGCTCTACCTGGGAAGGGGGCTGCCTGGGCATGCCTACTTGAGGAAGCTGACAAAGGGGAACTGGCTGCAGAGGGAATCCAAGGGGGTCCCGCAGGCAGGTGCCTCCAGCAAGGAATGGCAAGTCCCTGTGGCAAGGAATGATCCCTCTGAGCCATCCCCAACAGAGCAGACGCCAGCACACGGTGCTAGGAGCTCAGTGCCTCCGTCACCTACATGCATGAGCCGCCATGTATCAAGAAAGCCTTGCACATGAGGAGCATCGACGTGTCCACGGCATGCTGCTGAATGGGTGAGGGTCGGGCAGGCGGCACTACGGAGGGCAGAAGCAGAAAAGAGTCAGGGCAGTGAAGGTCTCCTGCTGGCACCAGGAGCTGCAGTGAGTCGTGCGTCCTCTCCTCTGCATCCTGGCCCATCTCTGCCACCCTTTTCCAGATGTCTGCCTGCCTCCCTTTCTCCATCTCCCTCTCTGCCTGCCCACCTACCTGTATGGCTCCCCAAGACTTGTTATTCTTCTGCCAACTCTGCCCAGCACCCCACTGCCTTTTAAATTTTTTCTGTGTCTCTCTCTAACCAGCTCCCTCCCCCTATTTTTTAGTTTTCCCACACTGCCTTGTACCCCATTGCTTTTTAAATTTCATTTCAGTATCTCCCCCTATCTGGCTCCCTGACCCTATTTTTTAATACCTCCCTCTGCTCTGTACCTCATCGCTTTTCAAACTAACTTTCTATGCCTCCCTCTGTTTGGCTCCCTTTTCCTAGTTTTTATTTCTTCTCACTCTTTCCTTTACCCTGTCAGTTTTAAGAGTTTCTTTATACATATGTCTCTCTCTTGTCAGCTCCCTGGCCTTGTTTTTTAATTCTCACCTGTGTGAATTGTACCCCCATTGCTTTTTGAATTGTTTTTCTATTTCTCCTCCTATCTTCTTCCCTATCCCCATTTTAAAATTCTTTCCTCTGTTTCCTGTACCCCACCGCCTTCTAGTTTCTCTTTCTATGTATCCCCCTATCCGTCCCCTGTCTTTATTTCTTAATGATTTCCTATCTGTCCTGTACTCCATTGCTCTTAAAGTTTTATTTCTGTGTCTCCCTCTATCTGGCTCACTGTCCCTATTTTTTAATTCTTCCCTTTAGCTGGGCAAGGGTCTGCCCAGGCATGCCTGCCTGAGGGAGCTGATGAAGGTGAACTGTCTGAGGGGGGAATCCAAGGGGGTCCTGCACGCAGGTGCCTCCAGCAAGGAGTGCTGCAGCGAGGAAGGATCCCTCTGAGCCGTCCCTGTCAGAGCACACCACCAGCACACGGTGTTGGGAGCTCGGTGCCTCCATCGGCCACACATGTGAGCCGCTGGGAAGCCTTGTGGTGGAGGAGTGTGGAGGCACCTGCCACTGAGGCAGAGAGAAAAGCGTTGGGGAGGTGAAGGTCTCCTGCCGGTGCCAGGAGTTGTAGTGAGTCACGTGTTCTCTCGTGTGCGTCCCAGTCCATCTGTGCTGCCCTTCCCCAGATCTCTGCTGCCTCCCTGCCTGTCCCTGCTTCTGTCTCCCTCTCCGCTGGCCCACCTACCTGTCTGGCTCCCCAAAACTTGTTACTCTGCTGCCAACTCTGCCCTGTACACTCCACCTATTAATTTTGGTCTGTGTTTCCCTCTCTGCAGCTCCCTCTCCCTATTTTTTAATTCCTCCCTCCATCCTGTACCCTGTTGCTTTTAAAATTTTCTTTCTATGTTTCCTTCTATCCATCTCCCTATTCCTATTTTTTAATGATTTCCTGTGTTTCTTGTACCCCATTGCTTTTAAAATTTTCTTATTATGGTTCCTTCTATCCATCTTCCTGTCCCCGTTTTTTTAATATTACTGTGTTTCTTGTACCCAATCACTTTTTAAATTTTCTTTCTACGTTGTCCTCTGTCCATCTCTGTATCCCTATGTTTTAATTATTATGTTTCTTGTACTCAGTTGCTTTTTAAAATTCCTTCTACGTCTCCCTCTATCCAGCTCCCTTTCTTGATTTTTAAAATTCTTCTCTGTATTTCTTGTACCCTATTGCTATTTAATTTCTCTTTCAACAACTCCCTTTATCCAGCTCCCTTTCCCTAAATTTTAATTCCTCCCTTTCTTCCATATACCCTGTCACTTTTAAAATTTTCTTTCATTTCCTCCTATTTTCATCCCTGTTCCTATTTTTTTTTATTCTTTCCTGTGTTTTCCTTTTTGAATTTTGTTTCTGTGTGTGCTGGTTTTAGATGGGATAGAGACAGTTTTCTTCACAGTAGCTGGTACGGGGCTACGTTTTGGATTTGTGCTGAAAACAGTGTTGATAACACAGGGATGCATTATTGCTGAGCAGCGCTTGCACAGCATCAAGGGCCGTCCTGCTCCTCACCCTGCCCTGCCAGCAAGCAGGCTGGGGGTGCACAAGGAGTTGGGAAGGGACACAGTTGGGACAGCTGACCCCAGCTGAGCAAAGGGATATTCCAGACCATATGACATCATGCTCAGCAGTAAAACTGGGGGTGAAGATTGGTGACGGGGGGTGGGGGCGCTGCTCAGGACTGGCTGGGCATCAGACAGTTGGCAGTGAGCAATTGTTTTCATTTGCATGGCTTGTTTTTCTTGGGTGCTATTCTCCTCTCTCTCTGTTGTGGTTTTTTCCCTTACATTTTAATTGCTTTTTAATTATTAAACTGTTTTTATATCAACCCACGAGTATCCTTCTCACGTTGACCCTTCTGATTCTGCCCCCATCCCACTGTGGGGGAGTGAGCAGCTGTATGGTGCTTAGTTACCAGCCAGGGTTAAACCACAACGCTATGTCTACTTTTATGAAGCCGCCTATTGCTATTTTTTAATTATTTCCTGTCTGTTGTGAACCCTGTCACTTTTAAAATTTTCTTTCCATGTCAACTTTTATCCAGTTCATTGTCTTTATTTTTTTAATTTTTTCCTCTCTGTCCTGTGCCCAGTCGCTTCTAAATTTCCTTTCCATTTCTCAGTTTTTAGTTCACTGTCACAATTTTTTAAATTTTTCCTGTCTGTCCTGTACCCAATCACTTTTTAAATTTTCCTTCTATGTCTATTTTTATCAAGCTGCATATCACTGGGTTTTAATTCTTTCCTGGCTATTGTGTACCATGTCACTTTTTACATTTTCTTTCTATGTATACTTTAGCCTATTCACTGTCTTTATTATTTCCTTAATCACAGTTGCTTCTAAAATTTTCTGTCTACTTTTATCCCATTCGCAGTCTTTATTTGCCTACCTTTATTTTTAAAATTATTTCTTGTCTTTCCTCAGTGCTGTTGCTTTTTAAATTTTTTCCTACATCTGTTTTAGTTCACTGTTCCTATTTTTAATATTTATTTCCCTAATCCCCCTCACTTTTAAAATGTTCTTTCTCTGCCTTTTATTCCCTTCACTGTCTTTTTAAAATTATTTCTTCTCTGTCATCACTTTTTAGATTTTCTTCTTATGTTTTCATTTTAGTTTGCAATCGCTCCTTTCTAATTTTGTCTGATTTCCTTAATCCCCTTTTCTTTTAAAATTTTCTGTTTACTTTTATCCCATTTGCTATCTTTATTTCACTGTCTTTATTTTTTAATTATTTCTTGTGTTTTTAGTGCTGTTGCTTTTTAGATTTTCTTTCTACATCTGCATTTTAGTTTGCTGCCACTATTTCTCGATTTCTCCTTATTTCCTTAATCCCCATTGTTTTCAAAATTTTCTACTTTCATCTCGTTTGCTGTCTTTACTTTTCAAGTATTTTTTCTTGTTTTTCCTTAGTGCCTTTGCTTTTTATATTTTTTCTACTTCTCCATTTTAGTTCAATGTCGCTAAGATTTAATTGTTTCCTTATTTCCTTAATCCTATTTCCTTCCTAAATTTTCTGTCTGCTTTTATTATGTTTGCTGTCTTTATTTTTTAATTATTTCTTGTCTTTCCTTAGTGCCCTCACTTTTTAGATATTCTTTCTACATCTCTGTTTTATTTCACTATTTTTTTCCCTTTATTTCCCTAATTCCCCTCGCTTTTCAAAAGTTCGTTCTATGCCCGCTTTTTTTCCCCTTTGCTGCCTTTTAAAAATTATTTCCTCTCTTGCTTCTTTGCAAACTTTTAGATTTTCTTTCTACATCTCCGTTTTAGTTCGCTGTTGCTATTTATTTTTTCCTTATGTCCTTAATCACCGTTGCTTTTAAAATTTTCTACTTTTATCCTGTTCACTGTCTTTCTTTTCCTGTCTTTATTTTTTAATTATTTCTTATCTTCCCTTAGTGCCCTTGCTTTTTAGATTTTTCTCTCTACATCTCCATTTTATTCTGCTGTCCCTATTTTTTAATTTTTACCTTTATTTCCACAATCCCCCCTCGCTTTTAAAATGTATTTTCTATTCCTACTTTTTTCCCTTCAATGTCTTAATTTTTAATTATTTCTCCTCTTTCCTTAGTGCCCTCGCTTTTTGTTTTCTTTCTACATCTCCGTTTTAGTTTGCTGTCCCTTTTAAAAATTTTTTTCCTCTATTTCCCTAAACCCCGTTCCTTTTAAAATTTTCTGTCTACCTTTATCCTGTTTACTGTCTTTATTTTTTAATTATTTCTTGTCCTTCCTCTGTGCAGTCACTTTTTACAATTTCTGTCTGTTTTCATTTGTTTAGTTCGCTGTTTCTATTTTTTCTTTCCTTAGTCCTTTGGCTTTAAAAATTTTGTTTCTATGTCTACCTTTATCTAGTTTGCTGTCTCTATTTTTTCCTGGTTGTCCTCTACCCAGTTGCTTTTGAAATTTTCTTTCTACATCTACTTTGATCAATCTCCTTTTTGTTATTTTTTAATAGTTTTCAGCCTGTTGTGTACCCCCTTGCTTTTTAAATTTACTTTGTATGTGCCTCTCTCTTTGTCACCCTTTCTTTACTTTTAGTTTTTTCTTGTCTTTCCTAACAGATGTGGCTTTTTAGTTTTTCCATGTCTAATTTTATCCCATCCAATGTGTTTATTTGGTAATTCTCTCCTGTCTGTCCTGCAGCCTGCGCTTTGCTTTATAAATTTTCTTCATATGTCTCCATTTTAGATTGCTGTCTCTATTGTTTAATTTTTTTCCTCTCTTAATCCCTTGGCTTTTAAAATTTTGTTTCTATATGTACTGGTAATCTAGTTTGCTGTCCCTATTTTTAGTTCTCTCCTGTGCTGTACCTCTCCGCGTTTTCAAGCTTCCTTCTATGTCTACTTTTATCAAGCTCCCTGTCCCTATTTTTTTATTCTTTCCTGTCTGTTATGTACCCCATTGCTTTTGAATTTTTCTTTCTCTCACCTTTTATTCAGTTTGCTCACCCTGTTTTTTATTTTTTCTGTTTTCCTTAACCTGTCGCTTTTAAAAATTTCTTTTTATGTCTCCATTTATCTAGTTCCCTTTTCCTTGTTTTTAATTCTTTCCTGTCATGTACCATGTTGCTTTTAAAATTTTATTTCTATCTCCATTTATGTAGTTCCCTGTCCCATTTCTTTCTTTCCTGTAGCCTATTGCTTTTTATTTTCTTTTCCAAATCTCCCTCTACATAAGCCCCTTTAACTTTTTTTTTTAGATTTCCTGCCTCTGTCCTGTTTCCTTTTTATTTCTTGCTCTGTCTTACATTCTCTTTTAATTCCTTCCCATGTTTGTCACCTTAAGTTCTCTTTATATGACTGCCTCTATCGAGCTTCCTGTCCTTTTTTTTTTTCATTCATTCTGCTTTGTTCCTCTTTCGTAGTTTTCTCTCTTTCTCCCTCTATCCAGTTCCCTATTGTTGTCAAATCTCCCCCCTCCGTCTCTGTCTCCTGTCCGTGCGTGTCTCATTCTCTGTCCCTCTCTGCTGTTCCTGTTGTCCTGCTTGGTCCCTTCCACCTCTCTCCCCTGCTCCTTCACCCTCTTATTTATTGCTCCACCTCTCCCTTCCTGTGGTTCTCATGCTCCATCTCCCCATCCTCCTTGCTGCGCTCAGCTTCTCTCTCTCTACACCCTTGTGTGGCTCCCTATCCCTCTCTTGTTCCCAGTATCCCATTTTCTGGCTCCCTGTCCTCTTCTCTACCTCCCTCTGTCCTTCCTCCTGCTCTCCTTGTATTGGGTTTGCATGGCAAGGTTTTGGCAGCAGGGGGGCTACAAGGGTGGCTTCTGTGAGAAGCTCCTAGAAGCCTCCCCCATGTCTGACAGAGCCAATGCCAGCCAGCTCCAAGACTGACCCACCACTGGCCAAGGCCAAGCCAATCAATCAGCGATGGTGGTGGCACCTCTGGGATAACATATTTAAGAGGAGGGAACAAAAAACTTGTGCGGTTGCAGTGAGAATATGTGAGAGGAACAACTCTGCAAACA
>WAAD01012264.1:117072-128534 GCA_013389945.1 Fregata magnificens | reverse complement strand
TTCATTACCCTTTCTATCTAAATATTTTGCTCCTATCTTTAGATTGCTATTTACAGTGAAGCTTAAGTATGAAGAAAACTTTTGTCTCCAGCTTATAAAACTAAAGAGAGGCCAAGGCAAGTTGAAGACATTCAACTTGGGGATATTCTACCCATGAGTTTCAGCTGGGCTGCAAAATTCTGGCTAAGAACCGGCCATGGACTTTTATTTCCTCTAAAATGTGGGAACATTCAACGCTTTTCTGTAAGAAACTAAAAGAATAAATTGCTTCATAGCAAACACAATCACCTTTAGTACAGTGGTCAACAGCATGTTTACTGTTGTACTATTTAGTAAAATTAATACAAAGGCAGGCTTATATGGAAGAAATATAGGCATTACATCATCCAGTTCCTTACAAATAAGAATAAGATTTCTTGCTGAACAAAATTTGAGTACCTATACTTAGTAAATTTTCACATTATAAGGTACTCTGATACAATATTTAATTAGCAGTGGATAGTAACTAATTTCCTACATTTATTAGGTAAAATAGGTAGATGAACCCATAAGAAATGAATGCAGGTACTGTGTAAGTCCTGAAGGTTTATTAGCTGTTTTGTAACATAAGTGGTGTTGAATGAACATTTCCTCATTATAGAAATACTTCAGGGACAGATACTGACAGTTTATATAGGAACAAGGAATTCAGATACACATAATAGTCTGGAGGTGGAAGCAACATACTTGGAATTTTGCACAATTTTTTCTTGAATCATATGGTGAAAGTTCATTCTGGTGGGAGTTTTTGGGGGGGTTTCTTTGGGTTTCTTTGTCAGCATTTAAAAAAAAATACTTGAAAGGCAAATGCTAGAAGAATTTCTTCTCAGCTCTAGGAATTGGGCCTCTTCCTGTGACGTGTCCTGGGGGTGACACATGGTAAAGATATCAGAAGTAAAAAATGAAACAAAAAACCCCACCTTCCTCTTCCACACACACAACGTAGGTGTTTGTAGTACTTACCACTGTTTTTCTCTTACTGAATTAAACAAAATTCATTCTAGAATTTTCAAACTTTTGATGATTTACTTTTTTCATAAATACAGTTTTCCTCTGGAAAATAAACAAGAAGACACTCCAATATTGAAATCACAGTGGTCTCAGTCACAGACCCCTGACACTTGAATGACTTAAAATATATAAAAGCATATGTGGGTTGTCATACAATAGTATGTGGATCAGTTGCTAGAGGTGATGAAAGAATACTCCCAGTAGCTTAAACAGCTTTTTTTTTTCCCCCCAGGCTGCAGAGCGATTTTGAAGTGGAAGAGTTGTTTCTAGTGTCACATTCTGCAGGGAAGCATGGCCCTTTGCCCTTGACTTCCATCTATCCCCTTATGCTGCAACTTCACTTTCTCTTCCCTCTTCAATCCTTTTGTTTATTTTCCTGTTTCTTTATCAGCTGATACGGGTATGCAGCACTGCTGTTGCAGCGTGTGATCATTTAAACCTCTCTTTGGAACAATCGTTCTGTAAACCTCTGTGCGGTCTCACTCTCTGCATTAGCCCTTCAGCTGCTGTAGCAAGTCCTGTGTGGTGCTGTTAGCATGTGGATAGGCGACGTATCCTCCAATTTAAATATCTATAACCTGTAGCTCAGCTACATTCCTTTTATAGGCACCTAGGAGAGGAATGAGCACTTTCCGTTGGTAATTTGTCTGACTGTTCTACGTGTCTACTTCAGGATGAAATTAATCATGTCTTAGATTCCACAGAACGTACTAGCTAGATCCCCTTCAACAGTAAAGAGAGCCTGGGGTGACTAGATTTGGATATGGAGACAGTGGAGATGGCTGTTCAATCACATGAATCCTATCTAGGGTATTCATTGATTGATTTGCACGATTGATTCTTTAAAAGCCTGCAGGCATTTCTCTTAAATTCTCCAAGTCTGTGTGAATATCACCGTACAGTACTTTAGCAACAAACAGGATCTTACAGGACAGAGGGAAGAACAATTGGAGAACTGTGGGATGAGACCAAGATAGAACAGTGCATATCAGTCATGTAATGAAGGGAGAACTGGGAAACAATTGTGTGGAAACAAAAGTAAAGAGAAGTCTCCATTTGTTGTCATTCTTTTTAATTACAAGGGGAGAGGAGGAAATGCAGGTGTAGCTACCCAGCTTTGAGGTAGCCAGCGTGACATTTGAAGAGATGGAGGAAGTGAATCAAAAGTCTAAAAATATTAAGGCTGACAGTGACATGTTAGAAACAGGATGTAGCGAAGCAAAATGTGGAAAGCTGAAGTTTGTGTGTGTACTTGGGAGATAAGCCACAACCTGACTTTAACATACTTGGCTAGGAAGAAATGGAAGTAAAATAGTCATCAAATTTTCAGCATGATAGCAGTAAGTTAAAAGATTAATTCACTGTACAATGGACTTGCAAGCTCAGCCACATGGAACAGTCTTGGCAACCGAAAGCAGAGTGAAAAGGCATTACTGCTGCTTTGCTGGGCAGCACTGAGCGGGAGTTAGGTCAATACTTGTGTGGTGCTCGCAGTAGTATTTTGTTAACACAGATTTACCAACAAACCAGGGGTTTGCCAGGAAATGTTTGCCAGAAAAGGAACTGGGTAATTGGTATTGTCATCAGCAATAATGGCTGGGTAGCCTATGATAAGTGTGTTGTTTAGAGCTTTGAAGGTAAAGAGTGTGAAGCTGCAGGAGTGCTGAATATTACCAGCCAAATAACTGTCTGAATATATTTATGTTGATGGTAGACATTAAGGCAAACTGTCTTCAAAATTTGTTTACAGCTTTAATATGGGTACTACATTTTTCTGAGGGGAACACAATTTCTGGTTCTCACTCTGAAGTCTTCTGTATGCTCTATATTGCGGAACCTTCACCTTTTCTTAAAGTTAGTGCATGTTAATTTAAGATAAGGAAATGTCTTGGCATTCATAGCTTATAGATAGTACAGTCTAGCTTTGCATCATTTAAAAATTTTAAACTCTCACTGCCAGATTCAGACTCAGAATAACATTTACTAAAGCTAATTAAAGTTTAATAAGTTTAATAAATGTGATTGTTACGGACAAAAAAAAATCATTAAAGTGTGGTTGAAAATTGTTAAGTTCCAATCAGGTCACATAATAAATTGATGATACTTTTCACTTTGAAACTATTGCAGTTTCCCGCTGTACAGTATTTAATTATGCAACAAATGGTGCCCTTGGCATGACATTTCAATTTAGAACTTCATTTTTCCATTTTTAAAGCTAAAGTAGGGGAATTCAATTAGCATTTTGAAAGGAACACTAAAAATGCAGCATTTTAGCCATGAAATACTTTTAAGGCCTCCATTTGAACAATAATTTAGCTTAGAATCTCATTGACCTTTTGCCTTTGGAGCTGGGGTTTTTTTCCCAGTTACTAAAATCAGAACTGTTCTACCTCAGGCAAGCATTTGATAAAATGAATACTTTCTTGCCAGCAAAAGCAATACTTTAGAGGTAACAAATAAATATATTTTTCCCTATATTCTTTCTCAGAAGAAAAAAAAAATCAGATATTACTAAAACAATTAAATATTACATACAAAATGTCTTAAAAGTCTGTTCCTCAGATCAATAGTTGTCACATCAGAAGAATAATCAGGGTTTGACAAGTTTATATCATTACAGACTCACTATGCACATCAGTATCGTCCCAATAACAGCTGAGTGACTCTATCATCACTCTGTTGATTATACTTGCTTTAAATAAAGTTAGACCTTTATTTGGAGAATATAAAGTACCCCTTGATTCAGAGTTCTAGACCATGGTAGTGTAAATACTTGCTTAATCTTACCCATTAATAGACCCACTGAAGTCATTAGTACTGTTCGTGTTGAAATTCATAAATTGTAGGCTTGCTGAAAGATTACTTTAGACAGAAATCCCTTTAGGGCAAGAAATGCCTTTAGCATTGTATCAGACAATTGATTTTAACAAAGAAAATATTGTTGTATGCTGTGGTGAGTAGAAGGAAAATGATGGCTTGATACTCATCCACTTGAAGAATTTATTTCATATATCTGGCGTATGCTAACAAACTAAAGCTCTAGAAGGAAACCACTGAAAGGGTATATTTGATCATTGTTTGTTTATTTGTTTTGGGTTTTTTTTTTTGGATGTCACAGGAAGAAATTGATGTAGTACTATATCAAATTTGTTCTTAGATCTGGTCACTCATTTATCCTCTTTCTCCTCTGAGCATCACTTTAACATGACAAGTTAAATGCTTGTGCAGACATTGTGCATAAAATTGAAATACTTTTAACAGAAGAATGTTGTAACTGGCATAGCACATCACTTCATTAGCTAGAGCAAAATTACCTTTGTTGGGATTTTTGTGTATACAGAAACAATGTCTTCCCTGCCTGGAAAGAAAAAAACCACAAAGTATAATTCTCAGAAGAAGCCGTGCCATTATACAATGACAAATATTATATGTCATTCAAACATGACAGAACATCCTTTTCCATTTATCTCTGTTACTGCTAGTGGTCTACTGTTCACTGTGTTCAGCATATATTTCACTGTCAGAGAACTTCAGTGTAGCAGGAACCCACCATTTTCCTGTTCCTACAGAATAAACAGCATCCATGGGCATTTGGGGGGCTTTGTAAGGAGAGTCTGAAGTTGTGAATCCCAGTTGTTTCTCCCAAATACAACAAAAAATTACTTGCATGCTGCTGTATTACTTTTTCCATTTCATGTTTCACTGTTTTTGTAGCATCATAAATTTGCAGAATAGAGTGTATGAACAATAACAAATTATTTTTTCCTTAGAACCAAATAAATTTTGTGTTTTGCAAATTAATGGATCTTGGTGGGGACAAGGTAGAGGAAGGCACTACACAATTCAAGAGTGCTTTTGGGGCCGCCAGGAATGAAAGAAAATGCCATTTGAATATGTCATTGTGACAGGTTTTAATCTAACGATTTATTTCCTAGAAATCTGTGCCAGCTGTTATGGGGTAGTTTTTTGGCTTGTATGTATTTTTTGATTTGTTTTTTCTGTTGTATTTTTCAGGAGTTATATCCTGCATTTTGCATTCACAATGGAGGATCTGATTTGGACAGACTGCCTACTGCCAGTACCTGCATGAACTTGCTGAAGCTTCCTGAGTTTTATGATGAAAATCTTATGCGAAGCAAGCTTCTTTATGCCATTGAATGTGCTGCTGGATTTGAATTAAGCTGAGTGGAACTGATGCTTATTTGGATGATCTGCAGAGGAACTAACCAGTGCCTACTCTATAAGCAGCACCCATACCCAAGCAGTTTTAAGGGAATTCTGTCTAGATTTCTGCAGCTCTTGTGTCTTATCAAACGCCCTCAGATAGGTTTCATTTTTAAACACAGTTTCTTAGTTAGCTTTCATTAATTAATATTACATTGACACTGCTTTATGATTCAAAACAATGAATGCCGTGTGCAGCGTGGCTGTTTTCTGTGTTTAGGTGAAGAAAGAGCACATTTAAAGAACAATGACATCTCAGTGAAACTAACCAAAGATGAAGCTTTGGCTTTCTGCTGTTCAAACATAAATAATTTCACAAACTGGCAATAAAGTTGTGTATCATGCAGCGCATTGGGATGAGACAGGGCTAACATCCTGTAATTAATCTTTTAGATGGAAGTGAAGCAGATGTTTGCAGATATCCCAGAACTGAGAGGATGAAAATGCTCATTACCGATAACCTAACATCTTTACTTACGTTGTAGAATTGTTTACAAATCATAGTTGTTGCAGAACTGATTTTGTTTTATACTACCTTCCCTCAAGATGGTAGGCACTGAGATAAAACGTTTATAATACTCCATTTGTGCTTTCTGAAATACCTTGGGGAAATCGGATTCGCATTATTTTAAGTTCAACCTTTGGCTGCGTCATTATCACTTGAGCACTGTCGTGGATGGATGCGACTATCCATGTTTTCTCTGTTTCTGTCTTTTGTGCCTGTACAGATATTCTTTTTAAATGTATCAGACTCCTATTGCATACACAGTACATACAAAAGTCATCACTTTGGAAAAATATACATGTAAGAACTATTAAAATTATTCGAACCAAAGTTATCAGGCTTTATCTTTTATATTTGAAGCCTGTGGTGTTCACATTCCTTTTCCCTGTCGTTTCTTTCCATCTTAAATACCATATCTGTGCTGTAGACAGTAGTGAAATTCTTTTTTTTTTGTGATTAAACAGCTTTTATATCCACCTGCCTGCAGTATTTCTGCTAAGAAAAGTAGGTGGGAATATGCTGCTTAAAATAATTTGGTATCTGGGAAAATATTTGCTTTCATATGGAAGGAACTGATCCTCTAGTAGTAGGCACGTTAGGTATTCATATGCAAACTGCAGTCAATTTAAAAAAAGGAATTATAGTTCAAACTGTAAGATTCCTAAGTGCATCCCTCTGAACTTTAGTTTTATATTTTAAATCATCAAAATTTACAATCAAATTTGTGTTCATCTCTTATGCAAAAAAAAATAGTTTGCTGTTACTGGAAGCTCTGTTGGATTTCATATTTAATAAGCAGTAACCAGCAATATCCTTTTAAATGTGGGGAGACTGAGTGATTTTAAGATGTTTACTAGTAACCATATAAAAATGTGTAATTTCTTAATTTGGGTAATAAATGAAGTGTTAAAATACTATTTGTAGTCTTGATGTACAGAAATAAAACGATTGGTTTTCTTTTTAGTTTTGCTTTAGGCTTTTTATTTATGTTAAATGTTACATACCCAACCTATTCTTTATCCCCAAATTCTTTTCTTGTATATTTTTCTACATAAATTATGGAACTTGTAAAGAAGTTGAAAAAGAGATCAGTAATAGTGGAACTGCCTCCTCCTAATGGCAAAACCTGAACACTTCTTTTAGCATTATTTATTTTAGAACCTAATGCTCTAAATATTTTGAAATTATTTTCCAGTTCCATTATTTTTCTGCATTGGGTAGTGTTGTGTCTGTATTTTGTAAAGTTAAATTTAAATTTTCTATTAAGTATTCATATTTTGAAGATTGTGTTGGAGTCATGCCAAGTAATCATGACTGGTAATGTACCCTTTCTGCTTTTGTAAAAGGAGACAGTGCACACTATTCCTGTCCGTTACCGTGAATGCAAGTTCAACAGAGAGGGTAGGCTGGGGGGAAGTGTGAGTTGCAGATAGGTGTAGTCCTGTAATTGCAAGAATCACACACAGTTGCAGAAAACTTCAGTAGAGAATTTGAGTTTCCTGAAAATACTCTGACTTTTTATTTCTTCAGTATGTAGTACTCGATGATCTTATTTTGTATATTCTGTACATCAAGTATGAAATTCCGACATACTTGAGACAGTGGGGTTATAGCTTAGATTTCATTCTGCAGGTAGTCAGTTGAAAATCTGTGCTGCAACAGCTTACACCACCTTCAGTATCCAGACTGCAATAAGAGGAGGGTAGGGCTTTTCTTCAGCAACAAGTGCTTTCAATTCCGACTGTCAACTGTTTTTGTATAGTCAGATGAAGCACAAGCCCCTGCTTTTCAGTGATCTATTGCTGGATATTTTAAGGAACAGGAGATTAAGGTATGAGAAATAACATAGGTATAGTTAGTCATGTCCGGAGGAGCTAGGTGGTCTAAATGATCTCTCGTAGCTCTTACATAGCAGGAATTGTTTATATATGAAAATGGATTTTCTGTTTTTTGAAACGCTCTCCCAGTTGTGATGCTCCCGGAGTTTAGGTAGGCAGAGGCAGGAAGCACTTTGCATGCAAGTAATCTGAAGTATTATTGTAGATTTTGATCATCAGAATTATAGCAGTAATAATTATGGGTTTGGAGTTGTTTTCTGTGCAAGACAACCCTTCCTTAAAGTCAATTTCTGTATTTCAGTGTTTTGTCCTCCTAGTTCAGTACTTGCTTTTTGAAAAATGACAGCATTTTCTGTTTGGTTTTTGTTTTCAAATGATTTTTGTTTTATAACTTTGTAACGTGTTTTAAAAGCATTTTTGTCAAGGTTTATCTTTATGATGGAAGAGGTTGCAAATTCTTCATCTCTCCAAAGTTAAAAGGCATAAAAACGGAATAAAAAAATAAAATTAGCACTTGGTCTGTTTATCTTGGTGAGAATTTTTCCAGATGTGGGTTTAGTCCTACTAGCTGGATTAAAAAAAAAAAAAAAAACAAAACCAACAAAAAAACCCACCAAAAAAACCCCCCCAACAAAAACCCAAAACAAAAACCAGAAGTGATTGGCCTTGTTCCTTAATCTCAGTTGTCTTCCATCATGGTCCTGAAAGCCAGACTTGTATAAATTCCACAAAACTCACTCGTGATTTCTGGGGATAATTTATGTCTACAGAAGAGGAAAGATTTGGCTCCAGTTTCATGCGTAAACACTGAGCTGACAGAAGTTTGATTTGAACAACAAGGATATCTTCAGTTATTTTTGTGTGGGGTGCTCCATAACTAAAAAAAAAAGCTTCCTGATGCTATTAGTAGCAATGTGGACAGGGTTTTTTTTGGCATCACTTGAGTAATCTGGCACAAACATCCTAATTTGATCTATAAAGGGGTTTGGAATTCAAAGAAAACACTTCAAGGAGTGCAGTGAGCTTATGCTAAATTTCAGTTTAAACCAAAAACTATTTGTTGAATGCCGGTGAGAGAGCACATGTTCTTTTCACCACTGAAAAACAGTACTGCACAGAAACAAAAAGGGAAAAATGAGAGAGCTGTTTTTCTTGGAATGTTTTGTTGGAGCTGTAAGGTTTTTTTGTATTTGTAATTATATGCAAAAACTTTAAAACATTTGCTCATATACATGAATCTGTGTTAATAATGGTTTGTGATGTAAATGCTTGTTACTATTTTTTTTCATGATGCTTTTGCCTGTCAGTGAAGGAGAGAAGAAATGAACATGGTCTGTAAAACTGATCAGGATATCTATATTTTTATTGACTTCTGCTTTTGTGAATAAAATAATTTGAGTTTTCTTGAAACTTTGCAGAAACACTCTCATTTTTTGCAAGAAATTTGGCATTCTCTTGCTAAAGATTGATAGGACTGAATAGGTTCTAAAAGGGAAGCTAATATTAACTGTTCGTTGGTCCTGAAGTTACCACTTCTTCAGGATGATTTGTAACTTCAGTTTTTGAGCTCTGAAGTTCCCACTCTGTCAGTCAAACTCCAACTGTAAGGTTTAGCTTTGTTTCAGTATGTCTTTCAAACAATGTAGCTAAGATCACTGATGTGCTTTGAAAAACTTCTTCAGAATCTTTGGAAAGAACAAAACTCCCTCCTTGGATAAAAATATGAGAAGCTGTAATTCATAGTGAAGAATGCTACTCTGTCAGCAAACATGTACAAAAACATCTCTTTCAGCTGCTTCTGGAATTTTAGCACATATGTGGGCCCCTCTGAAGGTGTAATTCAGTTTTTATCTCCTTTGATAATTACAATTATGTGCTTCCCTTTGCTTTTCTATTATTTTCATTGCTAAATACACCTTTAGTTCCACGACAGCATTTATAAAGTTAGTATTGTGCATGTTTATTTTGGAATACTTAAAAATAGCACCATATATTCTTCAGCTTACCTGCCACTAAAAATGTGGTAAAAGGAAAATTACAGAAAACTCCTCTTGTAGGGCACATCGTAATTCATAACATGAATAGAACACAAATGCCCAGATATCTTGCCTGTTTTTCAGTATGTATCTGGTAGTCTGGAAAGCTCATAAAATTTCTAATGTGTGTAGAGAGACAACACAAGGCAAAAAGTGATCATGAAGTTACACCAGCCGAATCAATTTCAAAGAACTCAGAATGCTTGAGGTCAGCAGGAATGTCTGAGATCACCTAGTCCAACTCCTCTGCTTAAAGCAGGGTTACCTAGAGCAGGTTGCTCAGGACCTTGCCCCGTGGAGTACTGAATGTCTCTGTGGATGGAGACTCCACAACTTCTCTGGACAACCTGTTCCAGTGTTCAATTACCTTTACAATAAACCATTTTTCATCAGGTTTAAACAACATTTCTTGTATTCCAGTTTCTGCCCATTGCCTCTTGTCCTGTCACTGGGCAGTACTAAGAGGAATGCGAGCCTTCTCCAGGCTGAACAATCCCAGCTCTCTCAGCCTCTCCTCATATGACGTGCTCCAAAACCTTAATCACCGTTCTGTCCAACTTGCTTGTTAGTGAACACAGCAGTATCTTCAAAATAGCCTTCTGGACTTTGGTGTGACTGGGGACTGAGTAGACTACACTAATTCTCGTCCTTGTCAGATGCCTGTAGATGTCTGTAGTTGTTAATAAATGGCACTTACCAGGTAAGTTTGGTTTTAAGATTTTGTGGCTTTGCTTTTTCAACTTCCAGTGCTGCTTTGTCTTTTCAAGGATTTTGCAAATCTGTTGCCAGCTGCAAAATACAGAGTCAGTAAAAATTGAGGTCTCAATTATTTTTACAACTTTTTATAGATACAATGCTAAACACTGATGCAAAAACCATAGGATTAATGCTAAATGTTAAATCACCTAAATGTGTATTCACTTCTTCCGCCACCAACAGTATTAGACATCTAGAAGTGCAACTTCTTGGACAAACTCCTGTAATTTGGCTGTCTTCTACAACAGTTGAGTAGCCCAGTGCTAGGTGGAATCCAGCAAAGCATGTCAAGACAGTTAAACAGGAGAAACATGGGAATTCTGCCTGGCACCAATAGGACTGCTTGTACATAAAGGCATGCACAGATGTCCTGCAGGCTTGGTTTCACACTGTCAAGGGATGAACTCTTCTTGTGTGACTGTTAAATCATTGCTACATTTTATTGCTAGAATAGTTGCTCTCCAGTCTGGGACTAAGTTTACCTGTTCACAGCTCTGCACAAAACATACATTCTGTTTGCAGTGGTTGTTAATGTATTTATAGGAACAGCTTGCTTCTACCACGCTTGGAAGAAGGGACAGGCTACTCAAGAAGAGTACAGCTCGTTAGGTCGTGCAGAGAGGAAATTAAGAAGGCAAAAGCCCAGCTAGAGCTCAGTCTGGCCACTGCTGTAAGAGATAATAAAAAATGTTTTTACAAGTACATTAACAGCAAAAAGAGAGCCAGGGAGAATCTCCCTCCTCTGGTGGATGAGGGGGGGAACATTGTCACCAAGGATGATGAAAAGGCTGAGGCACTTAATGCCTTCTTTGCCTCAGTCTTTAATAGTAAGACCAGTTATCCCCAGGGTATTCAGCCCCCTGAGGTGGAAGACGGGGGCCAAGAGCAGAATAAACCCCCCACAGTCCAGGAGGAAGCAGTCAGCGACCTGCTGCGCCACCTGGACGCTCACAAGTCTATGGGGCCAGATGGGATCCACCCGAGAGTGCTGAGGGAGCTGGCGGAGGAGCTTGCCAAGCTGCTCTCCATCATTTATCAGCAGTCCTGGTCAAC
>WAAD01012264.1:80314-103460 GCA_013389945.1 Fregata magnificens | reverse complement strand
TTTTTTGTTTTTTTTTTTTTTTGGTCAGCTGTTTTCTGTTTTGTTATAAGTTGATGGTGGTTGTTTCCTTGAGTGAATATTTTAAACATTTTTTTTTTTCCTGGAGAGATTGGAGATGGAGGTCTTTTCTAGTTTGTGAGTGTTGGCTTGGGGTTTTTTGTTTGTTTGGCTTTGTGTTGGTTTGTTGTTTTTTGGTTTNCCCCCCCCCCCCTTACTGGATGTTGAGGAAGAATCCAAGTATTTTTAAGGGGCTAAGTATTAGCTGATGCTGTTTCATGTTTTTGCATGTTTTGCTTAAGTTGGACAAAAAAAAAGCTGCAGATGACCTTTCTTCCTGTAAATATTGCTAAAACCTTTTTGCACACAAGAAAAAAGTTCCTATGATACCTATAATTGTAGCAGTGCAGTTATGCTTTATGGTAACTAGCAGATAGAAATAATGATTAATTGGAGATGAACTCTTACTCTCACCCGAATGTTTGATTAAGAGGAGGAGAATGTAAACAGTTTGTTTTCTTTAGAGAGCTGCTGGCTTCTTAATTCCAGACTTTCTATTAGTGGCTAGTAAAATCTGAACAATAGCACACTCACAAAAGATAGAATATGCAAGCCCCAGACATTTATTTGAAACAAATAATTCCTCTATTCTTGGAGAAGTTGCTTTTTAGAGTCAGAGTAATCTATTAAGAGCTGGTCATGTTGCCTCAGCACTCATTTTTGGTCCCAACTTCAGGCTTCTGTTATTTAGGATATATTGGTGTAAGTATTGAGTCTGAACTTACAGCACTGCAGCACTGTTTTTAAACAAACAGCTAAAGTGTTTAAAGAAATATATGTTGAAATCAGTGTGACTACCAGTGTGCACAAAGTTCTGTAGGAAAAGATGTGATTTATTTTTTACATCTAAGTTGCTTTTCCTACCTGCTTGTTCTAGCTAGAAGCTTGAGTTTTGAATTTTCCCTTTAAGATATCTGTCTAAATTGAGGGGAGTACTAATGCAAGTCTTGTATTTAGGAAAAAAAGGAGAATATGGAAAAAACACTTAGCAGTATGATGTGTGCTCTTGTGTTGTGGCTTCCTGCTGTTAGCTCACTTGTTTTAGGCTAGTATCTTTTTTTAGGAGGGGCTCTGAACTCTAGCCTTAAGCTTGACTCATACTAGATTTGGTTTTTTCCCCCCTCTGATTTCTTTCTGTAAACTATATGTTCTATATATGCTATTACTCATAAAGATTGGCTACAGGCTTTGATAATGTACTTAACCCATGCTGACCTTGCTCCTCACCTATGTATTTGTAGAGCTGTTCTTCTGTTGTTTGGGAAACAGCAAAACTAGCGAGGCTAGTTGATAGCAAATATTCTGGGATATTTTTGGTAACCTATATGTTTATATGTTGAACCCTACCATTACTGTATTAGTATTGGCATTCTTAATGTTCATTTTCGTGCATGTCTCCCAACTTCCCTTTGTGTTGGTCACAATATTAAATATACCCTTACTATTTTTTTCAGTGTGGAGGTTTCTTCAAAGGGCAAAGTCAATTAGAAGTCTGTTTACCTGCTACACTTTAATTCTGTAAGTGTCTGTAGGACTGTATAGTTAACTAGATTGCTAAAACCACTCAAGTTTTAAAACCACCTAGCTCCTCCAATACATTTGCTTCTGTAAGTAGTTTGAAGGGGGGAGGTAGCGTGGTAGGGTATCTCTTAAACTGGTTTTGCCATTTGAGGAAGTGTGTGTGTAACCACATCCCTAATTAAACTTATATAAGTTTTAACCTACAACAGCAATGTATTTTGAAGATGTACCACTTTATTTGAAATGGAAGTCTCTCTTTAATGTTTATATCCCAGGATGTTGAAAGATGTATGTAATACTAGTACAATAAATTAATTTCAGAATATTTCACTGGGCTATATCATGCTTGATTCTTTCAGCATTTATGTGAAAGAACATGAAAATGAGACTTTGGGCTGAAATGAAAAACACTGAATGACTTGAGGGGAAAAAAAAGTTATTTCAATGAATTTTTGTTCTTGATGCATGGGATAAGAAAATGTGACTAATATATTGCTGTATTGTTATGTTCTAAGTATATTTGGGCGACTTTTCCTGCAAGGAGTTGATAACTCATTGAAAAGGTCAGTGTTGCCTTGTTCATAACACTTGAAATGAACCAGCAGCAGTGGTAGGATGGAAGGGTGATTGGAAGTTTTGCCAGAATGGAGACTTGTTACAGTGGTGGAGAAGAAGCCTTTGCATAGAGATGAAATGTTCTTGAAATATTTAAAAAGATTCTTTAATCTTAGTGGTCATTTAGTTTAAGTAATGGTTAGTATAACTATTCTTTGTAACTATTCTCTAAAATTGACAAGAAACTGTCAATATCTAAATTGAGTAGGGCAAATGCTTCTTCTTTTAACTTGTAGGTTTGTTAGGACTCTTGTGAAAACTTTATTGTCTTATACTAAGAAACACAAGGTGCCTCTGTACTTGAGTTGGTTGGTTAACCTTGCAGTTTGAGCAATCTTGCCTGGCTAAGTACTTTATGTTGGTAAACATAAAGGAAATGAATGGAATTCAGTAGCTTTGGCAATATGTGAATTTTCTGTCAAGGTTTGAGTACAAGAAAGGCTTATTGGAAACTATAGGTGGAATTTTAGATTTCTAAGACCTGCACGTATTTTGCTTTTTTGAAGGGAGCATCTCAGTGGAAGTAATGTTCTGAACAGTAGATGTGAAAGATGTGGCCCTTTGTTTATGCTCATATGTGCTTAAGACATGATATAGGTGTCAGAGATGACACAAAGTGAATATGATATGTGGTTTCTTTTGCATTCAGAGTTATTAAGGTATGTATCAAAATGGTGACATACCGTACATACTTTTCTTATTATACTGATTAAATCTAGCTTTTCAGTCTAATTTGTTTCAGGAACCTTCTGTTTACCTGTGTCTCTGTGCACTGCTTTTCAGTGGGATTAAATAACATAAAAATCAGAATCAAAGTAATTGTTTGATCTGTCAACCTAAAACAAAGCGTTTTTATTTTTTGGTGTTTGGAACATTTGAATTTCTAAAAACAAGCAGCTCTCTCAGATCAGGTTTTGTAGTGGAAGGTACTAGGCTCCTACCTGACTTTTATGAAGTAACATTACTGGACAAGCTTCATTTACAAGTTCTTGTTGTTACAGGACTTGAAAAACTCAGCTGTTGTTAACAAGGCAACTACTGAAACATGGTGGATTACTATGAAGTTCTGGGAGTGCAAAAGCATGCCTCAGCAGAAGATATTAAAAAAGCGTAAGTATCACTGGTGTATATACAAAAGTTATGTATTTTAAAGAACAGATATAATCACATGGTTTCTGGATTCTCAATTTGTTGTCAATAGTAGGATGAGTAGTAGTCATCTCAGGTGATACCTTTGCTAACAGAGAAATATTCAGTGTTCTGAAGAAAAAGCACTTGCTCATTTTTATGAAATTGGGAAAAGAATCCTAAGTACTGCTAAAGTCAAAATGCCATCAGTCACTGGTTTTTGATCACTGTTAAATACATTTCTGTACAAGTGTGCCTCCAAACTTGATATGGTACAGGCAGTGACAGCCCCTTCTTCTGTGGCTGAATTGCAGTAACTAGTCTTCCCCTCCATTTGCAGAGGTGCTTTTTCAAAGTTATTAACGAGTATTCAGCATGCTGCGTTTTTGGATACTAGCTCTTTCTTAACATGAGGTCTGGTTTCTGTGCTTAGATTTTGATGGACTGAACATCTGTTACTATTAAAAAAAAAAACCACCGCAGTGTTTAAATTAGGAGTGTTCAAAGGAATTAAATACAGTTCTTTGTCCAGATTTACTGTTTATGTACAAAGATGGGCATTTGTAACTTCTTCAAAAGAAGTTCTTCAAACTTCTTACTTTTCAACAAAAAAATGGGAGGAAACATTTCTGTAGTACAGGTTTCTAGTATACCAAAACTGTTTGACAATAAATTGCAGTTTCAAGTGATCTGGAAATACAGTGTTTCTCTCTTGCCTTCTCCTAGGCGCCTGAGCTTAATTAATCAAATCACACTAGTGCATGGAAGTTTGATTTATATTTTTTCCCTCCCTTGTTCTTTTGCAAATTCCTGCACATACTACTTTGTCAGCTCAAATGTTTGAACTGTGATCTTGTATGACTCTGTGTAAAACACTCCAAATCAACCTAAATGCAAGCTTAGCTTTGCCCCTCTAAGTAGCTATGAACACTTTGCCTAAAATATTTCATTGTGTGCAGGTGGAGTTTTATCGTCTTTGTCTGTACCAGAAGAGTACTCTTGATGCTTCCTATGGTTGGTTGTGGTATTGAATAATTATGGAGCTCTAAGGAGAAGCCCACAGCAGAAATGTTATGGAATGTTTTGCTTAGACCTGACAGATGTTGATCATCAGAAATGCACAGGAGTAATCTCAAAATAACTAAAGAACCCCAAACCCACTTTCTTTTTCTTTTTAAAGCAAGTCTGAGTAGATGGTTCTTTGTGTACCTGCAGAATCTGTTGGTACTGACCTAGATGTAAGATACAAAGCACTGGGGAATTTCTGAATAATTCAGTCCTTGACAACTTGTTTGAAACATTTTGTGTTTACCTGTATAGCATATTCGTTCATTTCAGAGTAAAATATCCTTTGTTTTCCTTCCATTTAGGTACCGTAAATTGGCATTAAAATGGCACCCTGATAAAAATCCAGACAATAAAGAAGAGGCAGAACGGCAGTTTAAACAAGTCGCTGAGGCCTATGAAGTCTTGTCAGATGGTAGGTATTTTAAAAGGGCTCTTGAACTGCAGGTCTCTAGTCTGGGTATCAGACTGAAAATGCTGATGTATGATGCTTTAAAGGGGTATTGTAACTTCGGTTTACCATCCAACTCAACTACTTCCTTTTCAGAAGAAAGGAGAGAAAAAGAAGGTTGCAGATAAGACAGAATAAGCAGAAATTTTGAAACAAAAAATTCAGGATCTCTCTAGATGACTAACCAAACCAGTTTCCTTCTAGAAATTGAAATCTTATGTTTGCCAGACCCTCTTCAGAAATTACTGAAGAGAGATGGTTTGTGAATACCAATATCCATTTTATCTTAGGAGGTAAAGTCAATTTTATCATCAGAGTAGGGGAATTATTGTGTTTATCCAATAAAAATCAGGCTAGACAAACTCTGAAGTATCTACTGCTGGGCCTACTGCTTCTAGTTCTTGTAACAGTAAACTAGTCTTGACAAAGCCCAGGCATACTGTAAACCTTGCTGAAAATTCGGATTGTGTTTGGGTGAATTCTGTAAATTCAGTCAACTGTGATACTGAGGAGAGTGTTTATTTTGAATTGTTGTGTAGCCCTGACCAATGTGGTGCAGGAATTCAGCCTGTAGTTCACATGTATCTTTTTGCTTGAAAAGTATAATTAACTTTTGCTGGTGTTCTGGCAAAAGCAGTCTGAATCATAACAGAGTGATTTAAGCTACTTTGATTATTTTCCCCTGTAATTGACTGCAGCTGTCTGTGCTATTTCTGAAGTGTCCTTGATTTCACCTGAGACCAGTGAGCATGGGAAAGCTATATTTAAAGCACTAGCAGCATTTAGATTACCTTTCAGAATTTGGCCTGGTTTATCAAGCTGCAGTCATGTACACCCAGTTTCTTTGGTTGGTTTTGCTACTTAATTGACATGGGAGAAACAGAACTTAATTTATGGGGAGTTCATTGTACACTTGTCTTCTAGAGTAATTTAACCTTCTTAAGCAAATTTTTTGAGCAAGATAAAAACAGGATACTGGTCTGGTTGTACAGATCTTTAAGTTCTTCGGAAACAGTACACTGCTAGAATTTTAGAACATCTTCTAAAAATGCTGCCTGTTTTTGGATCTAGACCAAATCCTAAGTTGCTGGTGTCTTAACAATCATTTGTGCAGCAGGGGTATCTGAATCCTGAGCTCCGTGGTTGAGAGGCAATCAACTGTTCTGCAGACTTAATGAAATTTTCTGACACCATTACAGGCTTGAATGAAGACAGATTTTTGGCAGAAGAATAGTTTTGTAAGGGGTTACATAAGCAAAGAATGCTGAAATTGGGTGATCATAGAACACACTTCCCTTGTGGTTTCAAGAACGTTATATTTGTCAAGATGAAATTTTGGGCTTTCTGAGCCCTCAGGTCTTCCTCACTGTTTCGTGCTCCTTCTGTCAGCTTGTCTACCTTACTGCTTTGGTCTTTTTACATTGGTGGGTAGGTTAACCTCATTTCTTTAAAAAAAGTGCTTTCTAGAAAGGCAATACGGGTAATGTAGCAAGCTTTGCTGCGGGGGGTGTGTGTGTGTGTGCGCGTGCGTGTGCATGTGAACTTATTGCAAGTTTCCATTATTTGGAGATGATGACCAGTATATAAAATTTTAATTCCTGTTAGTCAGAAGTATTTTACTCTTCAGTGGCTGTTTGAGGTAGCTGCATGCTCTTTCAGTTGAGGCTATTTAAATTTCAAAAACATCTTTCACTGAAGAGATTCCAGTGGGAATAGCATTAATATTAAGAGTCTAAAATCAGATGGCCTGACTGGTTTTTGGCTGATGCTTCCACACCAGTGCAAGCAAAATAAGCTGACTATCTGCCTCTTTAAGCTCTTCAGGTTCCCTTCAGTACCAACAGTGCAATCTGATCTTACGCAGTAATGCAGGGTTAATTTTTTTCCCCTTTCTCATGAATACTGGAAGGCTGGTCTGCACTGAAATTGAGTGAGCCATTCCATGCCTTCTAAAATAATAGAAAGCAAGCAGTTTGAGTCAAATCCTCCCATGGCATTTTTTTAACATCACTTCATTCCCCTTTATTAAACTACAAGTGGTTATAATTAATTTGAGAGGTTTTGCAGTCACTCATACAAACACTGTCCTTCCGTTCTCCTAACTCTGTCACGGTGGGCTTGGTCTTGCGCAATAAAAGGAAAAGAGGTCAAAATTTCCTTCCAAAAGGAAATGGTCAAGGTTTGCAACAAGGAAAATTCCGGTTGGATAGAAGGAAGAGAATGTTTAAAATGGGAATGTCTGAGCACTGAGACTGTTTTCCAGAGAGACGGTGGTATCTTCTTTTCTTGGAGATTGATGAGATCAGGGCTTTATCCAGGCAAGTTTTGACCAACTTTGAGATTAGACTTGTTTGGAGGAGAAGGCCGAATTCCAGAGGACCTTTAAAACCTAAAGCTTTTCCATGGTACCTATGTAAAGATGAAGACTGCAGTATTCTTTTTAAAAGCAAACTTCCTTGTGAAGTTTGTCATTGTACCAGAATTTTTTCTGATACAACAGGACCTGAGTTTCTACAACTAAATGGTAATAAGTCTAAAGTTTAGTACTTGTTCTTTCTGAACCTAAATTGCTTTGGCAATCCTCAGCAAAAATGTTCACTAGTTACATGCCAGAACTTCTTAAATAAACTAGCTTTGAGAAGATGTTTAGCTGAGAATACCAGTCAAGTCTTTTTGGTTTTTTCTAAATTCAATGTGCCTGTTTACTTACATGATGTACAACTTCTCCTTGTAGCTAAAAAACGTGACATCTATGACAGATACGGAAAAGAAGGCTTAATAAATGGAGGCGGAGGTATGTTGACAACTAGCAGTTCTTTGCTTTCTCTATTCTGGTGGAAAGCCATTTTCTGCAGGTTTCTTTTTAAGACAGGAATCTGGAAATGCCTATACTAAGGCCTAAAATGTAATGTTCTGAAAATTGAAATTACAGTTGTTTTTACAATTTTTCTAGTTGTTGTAAAAGGTATTACTGATATCTGGAAACAGAGAAAAGAGAATTAATTATAAAAAGTATTGTGTGTACTTAACTTGAGTGATACCTGAAAGGGAAAGAGATGTTTTAGAAATGTTTATATTTTTAAATGATTCAAATACCATATAGGCCTGAACTTTCTTGTTAGTAAGAATGTGTGAGGGTAACTGAAATTTAACTTCTTTTTGCAGGTGGAAATCATCACGATAATCCATTTGAATTTGGATTTACATTCCGTAACCCAGAAGATGTCTTTAGGGAGTTTTTTGGTGGAAGGGACCCCTTTTCATTTGACTTCTTTGGTAAGTAATCTGCTGAGTTTAGTTATGTGTATCTGACGTGTGGCTAAAACTTTACTCCTGCAAACCAAACATAGCTAAAGCAGCTTTATTAGAAATAACTCTGAAAACTGGAGGTAAACAATTGGTATTTTGTGTTATATTTAAAATGTTTGTTTCCTACCTATTTGTTCTTGGTTGCTTTGATAGTACAGAACACATACAGCTTGCCAATTCATGTTTTGTTGGAAGGCCTGGTTTAAAAAAACCCCATAAAATAATGGCTGCTATGTCTCTGTAGGCTTGAAGGAACTAACATTCCACAGGAAAAGTATACACTGGAACTCCCTCTCGAGAATTTGACCGGGTGAACTTAGTCTATTGAATTTGATCTCTTTTGATCTGTAAATATTTAATGTAGCTTTGAGAGCTGCTGCACTGGACAGGTTAACTGTAACTGTTACAACATAGCTCTCAGCGTGAACTTGTAGCATAGCAGGAATGATTTTCTTTTATCAGAATAAGAACAGCTGCATACATAATCTAGACACTCTCCCAAATTCGTGTCACATGTTTGCTTGGGAGATAGAGCCCCTGAAGGCTCATATAACTTAACTAGTTCTTGAAGCCTGGATGCTTCATTTACTTAAAGGACACAATATGTGATAAAGTTGTCAAAGTAATCTTTTTACCATAGCGCTGATAGTCTTTTGGCTTGTGATGTTGCTTGCTGAGCTGGGAAGATGCAATTTCTTCACTGCCTGCAGTAGAAGAAGAATCTTAAGGAATACTAGACGAGGATTTCAGTTTAGATGAGACGAGTGATCTCAGCACTGGTTAGGCCACATCTGGAGTACTGTGTCCAGTTCTCAGCTCCCAAGTACAAGAAACAGAGCTACTGGATAGAGTCCAGTGAAGGGCCACTAAGACAGTTAAGGGATTGGAGCTTCTCTCACATGAGGAAAAGGCTGCGAGAATTGCTGGAGTTGTTCAGTATAGAGAAGGCTCAGGGTGAGGGTCTCATCAATGTGTATGTGAAGGGGGGGTGTAAAGAAGGTCGAGCCAGGCTGTTGTCAGTGGTGCCCAGTGGCAGGACAAGAGGCAGTGGGCACAAATGGAGGCACAGGAGGTTCTGCCTGAACTTATGGTAACACTTTTCTACTGTGAGGGTGACTGAGCGTTGGAGCAGGTTGCCCGGAGACGTTGTGGAATCTCCATATTTGAAGATACTCAGAAACCGTCTGGACGTGGTCCTGGGCAATGCACTCTAGGTGGCCCTGCTTGAGCAGGGGTTTGGACCAGATGACCCACAGAGGTCCTTGCCAACCTCAACCATTTTGTGATTGAGTGGTAGAAAACCTAGAAAAATCTGAGCAAGATACTGAGTAGGAAGCTAGTGAGGAGGAGCTGGGAGAGAGTGTTTAGGTCTTTTGTTTATTTTTTAATCTAAGATACTTTAAATAGAATAGTTAGTTCTCAATCAAATATCTTTATAGTAAATTGTATAGGTAAGGCATGTTCTAGCTACTGGGAGACTCACATAGGCTCAATTTGGTTTTGATTATATTTACTTCATCAGCAGTAGCAAAACATTTAACTTGCCTCTAGAAATGTCAGTGTTCATGACTAACCTTGAAGCTGTGAAGTTAAGTTCTGCGTGTTAAATAGTCATGGGCTTAAAAAGAACCTGAGGACTTAGCTTTTGGATTCCTTAGAAGGAAGGTTGTACAACATAGTCATAGAGCTGTCTAGCTTGTCAAATGGGGGTACCACTACTGCCAAAGTTTTCCTGGGATATTGCAGCTACTTCAGCCTCTCCTGTAGAGGAATAGTGATACATCTTAACCTGTGGAAACAGTGGACATAACAACATACTTCTACGCTGGTGACGTCAAGGCATGCTTGCAAAAACATTCTCCCTCTGCTTAACACCCAAATTTATTTATTTATTCAAAAGCAGGTTATCTACTTCATGTATTGATCACTGGCACTGTCAGCTTTAAAGACATGAGTAATGTGGCGCAGGCTCCACTTCTTGCAGAGTAAGGTTCTGGCACTGTCAGCAGTGTTATGTATACTCCAGTTGATGAAAACTAATCGTTTCAAAGCTGCCTTCACTTTATGTGGATAGTTGCAGTGTCAGTGACCAGAGTCCTAAAACCTGTCAACACAGGTTCTGATTCTGAGTAAAAGCTCTTGTAATTTTTCTTGTCAGAAGGCTTCAAAGTGAGCACCTCTTATTTTTTGACCTTTTTTTGGCTTTAAGATGCTTAAGACGTTCTCTAATATGGGAAAGTATAACTCAAAACAATTTTTCCACAGCTTTCTATAAAAAGTGTTTGCAACAATCTCTGCATTTACGTGAATGTTTAAGGTAGTACAACATGAAAATATGGGTGCTTTCAGCTGGATGTAGTGCATTTAATAATGCCAAAAGCAAGCAGTGGAATTGTGTTTATAACACGAGTATTTGTATTGGTGAACTAGAGCCTTTGTAGAGTCTGCTGTGTTGAAACACTGGTGGGACAGCTTCTGTCCTGAAGAATAAGGAAATTTATCCTCTAAAAACGAGGAGTTTTCAACTTGCTGATGAGTTTTCTGTCTAACCAGTGACTTTTTAAGGAGCTACTTGAGTTATAATTGGTTTTATAAGCAACCGAATAAGGACTGAGGTCATGCTTTCTAAAAATGTACACTGGTGGAATCAAAGATGAAATGGAATAAATACTTTGAAATGTTTGCACCTTTTATACAGTTTGAAGTGGCATGTAGTGAAGCCCACAGAATGCAGGTGGGACTCTCTATATCCTGATTGCCATTGAATATGTAAAGAGCAGCATTCAGATGCATAATCCCTGTCAATTTATGGATGTGAAGAATTTCTAAAATTGTGCTATGAATTGAATCTGTTAAACTCCACTGAGCTATGTTGCACTGCTATTGCAGTTACAGAAAGTTTTCTTTACAAACAGAGGCATCTTTATTCATCTTTATTCATCTGTAGAAAAGAGGAGAATATATGAAGACTTCTGTGGTGATTTTTAACTGATGAGTCCCTTCAGACTTTTCAAATGAAAATTAATAATACTGTTGAAGACAGCTCTGAACACGTCCAAATGGAGCAATGTTAATGTTATGTGCTATGTGTTGCACTGGGGTTAACTCAGCCAGTCACAATGACTCTTCACTGAATTTTCAGGCAAATTCTTTGTAAAAGTAAGGGTGCATGAAGGCTAGTACTTTTTAAAACTTCATCTGATAATATGAGAGATGGTTAACTCTCTTTAACTTTTGAGATGTGGGCTTGCTTTCTGTGACACCGGGTTACAGCAGAATCTGCTTTTTCCTAGTGAGCTCTTCCAGTGATATTTTTCAGTCTCTGACATGTAGGTGGATGGTAATAAAATAAATTAATAAATAAATAAAACAGGAATAAAAGAAAAGAAAAGGGGTTGCTTCCTATGCAGTACTACTTTGTATTGCAAAGTACTGCCTTGGAATATCAACATCTGGTTAACTGGTATTCACCACTCTGTACCATATACTACTTCTATTCTTTGATTGTCCTTCACCATTAGAACTGACTGTTTACTCTTAAAAGGGATTGATTTCTCATTTCAGTGAGTTTGTTTTATACTTAAACTATATCCTACTCAATTTATATATGGTGCCTGCCTTGATTTGGTTTATTTGTGTTCTACGTAGTGTTTTGTTCGTATTTTACTTGTCAACTTTGCAAGGACATTCTTCTGCTGTATTTTAACAGTTCATAGTGAGGGAAGGATCCCAGTGTTACCACTGGTAATGGAGGTCTATTGATTAAAGACTGCTGCTTCAAGCATTGTGAGAAACAGAAGCTGATGTGTTTTGGTGTAGGCAAAAATGCTTGACTGATTCTGGGCTGTTAAAGAATTGACTTAGTTTTGGTTTAGAGGTTTTTCAGATTCTCACTGCAAGAATGGGTTATATGTTGGAAGGGATTATCAGTGAGGAATGGAGTGGATATCACAAGAGCATAACATTAACCAACAGGCAATTTAGTAGTTCAAACAACTCCTTAAGTAGTTAAGTCATCTTTTATATACATTGAGCTTCACATACACATCTGATGACATTTGAGATGGTTTAGGGTATCTGAGATGCTGGAGTAATTTCTGTATGAGCTAGAAAATACAACTCAGGACCTGCAGCAGACCACTATCCTCCAGCAGCAGTATCTAGAAGCTCAACAGGATGTTGCAGGGCATTTCAAACAGTTTTAGATGCCTGTATGTCTAGTTAAATGAATCACACAAGGAACCATGCTTTTCTCTGTGGTAGAACGCATTCATAATGTGACGTGAAAACTTGCTCCAGATCGATGCCCTCTCTAGACTTTGATGTCCAAGAAAAGTCTGTTTGTGGAGTCTCTTTCAAGATAGGTTATAATCTTGACAGTTTTGCTATAGTTCCTAAACACTTTAGTATTCTCAGTGTACCTTCTGAGATGGTATTTTATGTGTCTTAAATGTTTTTCTTAGTTTGTGAAGCAGAATTCATGATGTATTTAAATCTAAATTTAATACCAGATGATGCATGTAAACCCGTATACTTTCTGTGGAGTTTTCCCTTGAGAATTCTGGTTACCTGGTTTATGTGGTATTTAAAAGTCTATACTCTTGGAAACCGAAGGTAAAATAAAACTTAACACCTTTGTATGGCTAGCTAGATATAAATATTTGTCACAGAGAAGGTCAGCTAGCTAGTTATATGGTACGTAGTTTGGTACCACCAAGCAACAGAATTACTGCAGATTGACTACTGTCAATTACATAAAATGAAGCATGAGTGTTCTGGAAAAGCATAGTGAGTTACATCCAGGCTAAAGAGTCTTCACCTGACAAGAAAGAGGAAAATCTATGCGCAGTAATCATTGCAAACTCTATTTTACATGATCTGTGTTTTAGGATGTTTTTTAGGAATGGGATAGCTTCATCAACCTTTTTGTCTCAAGGACAGAAAGTTGTCTTGCTGGGGCAAAAGGTTTGCATAAGAGTCAGATCATGGTTTTAATTCACATGTAATCCTATTTCTGATAATTATGATGTTTAGGCTTTCTAATGCAACATGTATTTGTTAGTCAAATGGGTTCTTGAAACTGAAAATGGAGGTGGCTTTCAATTACAGTGATCTTGCACAACATTGTCCTCTTTGTAATTAATCTTTTTGTTGACATAAATTTGCAGCTTTTGGTGCAATTTATGAACTGCTCAGAGATTTGCATGCACATTCATTGCTTTGGTATGAATGTGCACAGTTGTATTTTGTAAGCACCAGTCTTAGATCATAATTATCCACTGAATGGTCCAAATCTCACTATTATGAATTTTTCAGAAATAATGTGATAGGTTTGAAGGTTTTTGAAACACAGCAATTGTGTCACCCAGGCAACATTATCAAACAGGAATAGGTAATGCTGTGGCTCCATGGGTAGCTAAACTAATATATAGCTTCTGCTGCTGAAAGGGAGGAGGCCTTGCTCCAAATTCTCATGTCTGTCTTAAAACTTTAATCTTTGACTAATGTCCCATTAGATACATCGAGAAGCTGTTTGATAGCACACTGGCCAAAGAGGAAGTTTGTCTTGGGCATCCCAAGCCAGTTCAGGTTGTTAGTCCCCAAGAAAATGATTTGGTTTTCTGTTTTGTTTTGTTTTTCTTGCATGACTAGCTGGTTAAATTGGTCAGAGGACAAATGCTGAACATAGCACAAGGAGAGCAGGTCATACAATGGTAGTGGAAGATTCCTCCATTTTTAAGGTGTGCCTGAGCATTTGGGCATTAATTTGATAAATATGAAATGCTGATTAGAGTTGGACTTGCTGTACTCTAGCATCTTTGTAATTATGGTATAGATGTCATTAAAAGGTAATGTTTTATTTCTCCTTTTTCTAGAAAATTACAAATCCCAGTATCTCTGCTACGTATCATTAGAAAGACTTTCAAATGCCTTGGCTGGTAAACTTTCTTAAATAAGTGGGGCAAACATCTGTTTGACATTTAATTTGTGGAAGTGAGCAATTACAAATGAGCATGCTGAAACACTCTAGGCAGGTGAATCAACAGTGCTTGCAACAGCATCTTAATGTCTCTTCTGAGTAAGTGGCATCACCAGTATGCTTGTTTTGTAGTTAAGGAAGAAAATTTTGCATGCAAAAGTGCTTAGAGGTTTCTGTGGCCTGTCCAGTTCTGATGATACGGGTTTTTGTGCCTGGGTGCACTCCAGAGCTGTAGCATGAGGTTCTGTGTGTATTTACTGCAGATCAGCATCTTTGAAACTTTTTTGAAATAGGAACAAGATAGGAACACTTAGTCCAAGAATTCTATTTTATTGTACATATCATATATCTATAGCCCTTTGCATAAACACATTATTCAGACCGGCATTCCAGACTCTTTTCTGGCATGATCTATAAAGTCACTTACAGTATGCTTTTGATACAAAGAAATGATGGCAGGCAGGCAGCCTGTACTGCCTTTGCTTACTGAAACACTGCAGACTGTAATACTCAATGCTGTTAAGTTTGACTGCCTCCCTATGTAGGGGCTGAGCAGCCTTTCAACATTGTTCTGCTCAGTGCATTGCAGCTACAGTGTCATCTTCCTGCATCTGCAATAAGGGCATTCAGCTCCTGTATCATGTTTTGGCAGAGGCAATAGTATGGCTCTGGCTGCAAAGAATAAAGGAAAGAAAGTTCACTGGTTGGGGCAGTAGTCCAGTGAGTGGTGACTGAGCAGTGATCCTGTTTTTACAGGGTAAATGTTCCTTTGCATACTGTCCCTATAAGATTATCAACACCTCCGGCTGCAGCAGTGCATGCATGTGAGAACATTTGCTGACAGTGCACAATTTATCTCAACACTTTTGATTTTTCTGGAGGTGAATGATGGCATTGCACTGGAATGTGCTCAACACTTTAATCAGGGATAGCATCATTCTACGGCTAACAGCATCTTCCTGCGCTGCTCTTGACCCTTGGGCACTTTTCCTGCTGTCTTCCTTGTAAACAGTACAGTTGCTTTTACGGTCACACTGTTAACTCTAGCAAAGAATTGATGTGGCTGAACTTCCTTTCATCTGGAGATGCTCCTTTCAGCTGGTCCGTTCCTGATCTGGTTCCCCGAGCAGCTGCCAGGGTACAAGTGTTATGGTAGAAGTGACTGCTGTAGGAAATGTGACACTTTTATTTATAGTGTATTGTGATTTCAGCTAATGCCTTAGATTGATTTAATGAATTTCATGAAGTTTAACTGAATTGTGGACTGCTTCAAATGTAGATACTCTGGTTTTTGCCTTCTCTCCTCCCTTCCCCTAAAGTATGGTGCTTTCCTGCCCATTTTCTTTCAGATATGCCAGTCTTGCCAATACTGAGTCAGATTACCTCGTGGATGCAACAGAAAGCTAACAATACACTCTGTTTTCTTTTGGATCAATGAATTAATGCAACTTGTCATTTGGTTCCATGATCCACAAGGCAGGAAAGGAGAGCAGTCACATCTTTTAAGTAGTATTCTGCAATTGGCTTATACTGCTGAAAGGGAGAAAATCCTGTTTCTGTGTTACAGCTGAGGACTTCTGAGAGTTGGGGGGGGATTATGACTTACCTTATTTTGAACTGCAGTGATATATTTATTATTGTTGTTGTTACTTGTTTAGAGGTGAAATTCTTTTCCTGTGACTACAGAAAAGCAAGGTAGGATTCCGTGGCTCGCAGTGAGCAAGTTTAACTTTTTACCCAGAGGAACAAGACAGGTGCTGCATTTAAATTAGTGAAGATTTTTCTAAATAAAGTAAATTCTTTTGGAATGTAATTATTTTCAGATGGATTTGTTAGTGTACAATCTTTTGTGTTGCTGGGGGTTTTGTGTTCCAACCTTCGCAGGAAGTTTTTGGCTTCTGTAACTGCAGTCTTCCTACCTAGTAACAAGAGTCCTGAAGTCCTTCGGTTTTGTCTCTTGTTTTGGTAACAGGCTACCATGAGTTCTTCGCTTAAGCAAAAGCTTCATGTCATCTGCTGTTGTTGATAGATTAGAAGTCTGTCTCACTGGCTTACTTGAAGTTTCTCACTTTTTGTTCTTTCTTGATCTTTGCTGTTTTGACAGCACCACAAGTTCTGTGTCAGAAGTGTAGTCCAACACTTTTGTTGAAATGGAATCTGATACTCTGTCCTCCCATAAGCTTCTGGTAATACCTGGATTAGAAGAAACTGTGAATTTATTTCCAAACAGTATTTAGTAATACTCTGAGGTGACACAAGTCTAGCGTTTCAGTTTTCTGAAGCTTTTAAGTTGTATAGTATTTTCCCTTTTTAGAAAGGCCTTCACTTGTGGGGTGTTTTTTTTTTTTTTTTTACAGCTTAGTTTTGTTGATCTGTTAGCTTCTAACATTCAGTAAGAAAATTACATGGATTGTAAGCACCAAAAAGACTTTCATAAGAGGAGTCATTAAAAAAACCCAACACCCTGATATTGTGATATTCACTGCATTTGAACCATTTGGAAAAGCCATCTATGTGAAAAGGTTATCGTGCATGGAAAGGTTCTGTTAAATCACAAAAATAGACCTACCAGGCTGAAATGTTATTATTTTGCTGAGTGGTACTATTAATCATCCTGATTTAAGGACTAAAAGCATAAACAGGGTCTGAGTAGTTGTGAGGTTGCTATATTAATGTATATTTGGTGGTGGGTACAACAAATGATAATGCAGAAGCCTCCTGCTGCCTTCTCTCCTCAATGTTTTGGCATTTTTTTTCTGCATGATGTACCTGGATAGCTGTCAGGACAGTAAGAAATATTACCTCAGGAAAGTCCTACCCATTTTCCTGTCTCTGCGTAATCCATCTTGCTGAGCATTCTGCAGTCCACTGCGGAAGAGCGGTTCGAGTATCTTATTTACTGGAGAGAATTACTGGAAGAGCACTGGAGAACTATTAGCAGGGCTGCTAACAGAAATCACCTGAGGCTAGAACATTTGCTAATACGGAGTGGTGACCTCTTTCTTTGGTGTGTAGGATTGCTAAAGGCTAATAAGGCATGTCCAAGTCTTGGTTAGATTTTTATGTGCCTAGGAGTAAGCAATAATCGTTTTAGAAGCTGGGTTGATAGCAGGGATCTCTGGGAGATTCTGTGATCCTCCCTTAAAAACCTTTGCATTTCTGCTGCTGTTGTTCCAAGGAGGAGAGATTCACTTGCAGAATAGGCTGATAGCGGATTAAAAACTCAAAGCTTACATGGTAGGTTTTGTTTTTATTTGAACTCCAGGTAACAAGAAAAATTGGACTATAAATAGAAAGCTTAACAGTGGGAGTAACATAATATAGATCGTTTGTACACGTGAGTGAATGACCTTCATAACTAACTTATGAGTCACTCTAGCAAGAATAAATTGGACTACAAAACAATTAACTGCAGTGGTTTTACTTGCTAGCCGATATGCTAGTCTGACAAAAAATCGCCTTTTTTTTTAAATGGATGTAGTGCTTGTTTCAGAAATAGTAATTTTGGTGGTAGGTTCCCATATTTCCATGCCCAAGCATTGGTTTAATTTCTGTTGTTTTAAGGGTAGTAACAGGTCATCCATCTTTATAAGGAAGAAAACTTGTTCTACATGAAAAAAAAGAAAGCACAAAACAAAAAAAACACCTGAGTTAGGAAAAAAATCTTATCACTTGCTTGTCTAGTATATGTAACAGAAAAGTTTGGTCCTGCCTTGTTTTATTCAATAACTGTGGAAGCTAGGGGACGGATAGGGTTATTTTTTTTGTTGTTGTTCTTGGCATTTTGTGTCTCTGCTGATGGGAGTATATGCCTGAACCTCAGCGGCTGCCTTTGTTCAGCATAAATACATTATGATGTTTCACTTTTGTTAAGTAATTGGATATAAACCAGATGGTAACTGATATCTTTTTATTATCATATTGATCGCTTTAGTATTGTCACTATTGAATTAACTTGGTGATTTATCATAAATCAGCTTGAATTTTTGTGGGGGTACCAGAGGTGGAATAAATACTGTGTTTCTGACCTTTGCTTTGTCAATTTGTAGTTCTGAACAGTCATGCAGTTATAAGAATCTTGCCTTGCTTTCATACTTCTATTGCTGCTATCACCAGTTTCTGCATTTTTCAGTTAAAGCTTATTCTGAGCAGTGTTTCAGACTGTTATCTTCCAATATTGAGGCCCCACTTGTAAAACTTGGTAAAATCGTTGGTGCTGTACAACACTGTACACTTACATGGGTGAGCAATTGGCTGACAGGTCAGGGTCAAAGGGTAAATGGGGTTACATCGGGCTGGTGGCCAGTCACTAGCAGGGTTCCACAGGGATCCATCTTAGGGCCAGTACTCTTTAATATCTTCATAAATGACTTGGATGCAGGACTTGAAGGAATACTAATTAAGTTCGCTGATGACACAAAATTGGGAGGAACTGTGGACACTCTCGATGGCAGAGAGGCCCTGCAGAGAGATCTAGGCAAATTAGGGAGCTGGGCAATCACCAACTGTATGAAGTTTACCAAGGGCAAGTGGCAGATTTTGCACGTGGGGCATGGCAACCCTAGATGTACTTACAAACTAGGGAACAAGAGGCTGGAGAGCAGCCCTGTGGAGAGGGATCTGGGGGTTCTGGTCGACGGCAAGTTGAACATGAGCCAACAGTGTGCTCTGGCAGCCAAGAGGGCCAACTGTGTCCTGGGGTGCATCAAGCACTGCATTGCTAGCCAGTTGAGGGAGGTGATTGTCCTGCTCTACTCTGCACTGGTGCGGCCTCACCTTGAGTACTGTGTGCAGTTTTGGGCACCACAGTATGTTAAGGATACAAAGCTACTAGAGAGTGTCCAGAGGAGGACCACGAAGTTGATGAAGGGTTTGGAGGGGAAGTCGTATGAGGAGCGGCTAAAGTCACTTGGTCTATTCAGCCTGGAGAAGAGGAGAATGCAGGGAGACCTCATCGCAGTCTACAGCTTCCTCACAAGGGGAAGAGGAGGGGCAGGTGCCTATCTCTTCTCCCTGGCAGCCAGTGATAGGACCTGAGGGAATGGCAGGAAGATATGCCAGGGGAAGTTTAGGGTGGATATTAGGAAAAGGTTCTTCACCCAGAGGGTGGTGGAGCACTGGAACAGGCTCCCCAGGGAGGTAGTCACGGCGCCAAGCCTGACAATATTCAAGAAGCATTTGGACAACGCCCTCAGACACGTGGTGTGAATTCTTGGGCTTGTCCTATGCAGGGACAGGAGTTGGACTCGATGATCCTTGTGGGTCCCTTCCAATTCAGGGCATTATGTGATCACTCATTCTGGGAGAGTTGTGATTGATGGAGAGAGTAGTTGAAGTTCCTAAACTTTTCTGATTTTAATGCAAGTATTATGTTTATTGAGTATCTGTTACATGATTGCAATTTTATATGTTGTTCTTTGGTTTAAGAGCACTGCTAAAAAGCAGTTTTCAGATAATTCTAGTAATAACTATTTTTTAGGAAAATGTGATAAAGTAAATAAGGATTGCTTGCATAGTATAGGTGTCTGATTCCCCCCCCCCCTTTTTTTTTTCCTTTCCTTTGAAAGAGGCTATTGTCTTCCTAATGGGGATGGAACAGCAGCTGTTCTGAATGACATAACAGTTGTACTTGAATTTGAAATAGCATTTTATCCATGACCTGCTTTCCTCCTGCTTGGTAGGCATCAAATGCCTCTTTGGGACACTGTGATTAAACCTCCATACTTTGCTGCCTAAATGTGCATCAGGATACGTGTTTGAAGTACCTAATGTGGCAAGTGCTAAAATAAACACTTTGAACACTTTAAGATTATGAGTCATCAATCCCTGGCTGCTGTTTTTATATTTCAATGATTGATATAACCTATCTGAAAGTTACTTTTCAGAGACCTCATCATGGTAATCCGCAATAAATCTTGACTAGAAATAAGCTAGAAAGTTCAGGTACTTGTGCGCAATATTTTAAGATCTGTTAAATTCAAATTCTAAGAGTTTAATTTGTCTGTAGTGCTGCTCTTTATTCTACACCTTGGAAAACCTGGTCTGACAACAGGGAGTTCTGCAGAACAGCTGAAGGATTTGCCTTATAGTGACTTGGTGTGTAGAGATCATGATTAGGCATCTGAAGAGTGTTAAATCTCTAAAGCCAGCTGACTGGACATAGCTTCAAATAAATACTGATTTCATTTTTTTATCATACTTCCAGTGTATTATGCTATATGAGCATGTGGTGGAAATAATACTATTTCTGTAGCTCTTCCCACTTCTATTATACTGAAAAAGGTAAGAGTGTTTGCATTAGATTTACTGGTTTTTAATACTAGACAGCTGAAATAAGGAAATCAACCACTTTTTATAACTATTTTTAGGTCCAAAAGTGAGACAGAATTTAGTCCAGAAGGAGCATAGGAATTACCTTTTTGGTGGACTGTTCAGTTTGGTAGCATCAAATATTTCAAAGGAAGAATCTTATCTGTAACAGGAAATTTCTTTCTTTAATGAAGAATCCCTAATGATTAAATACAGAATCACTCAGTAGTATTGACCTCTTAAATGTTGTCTTCTGTTTTGTAGAAGACCCTTTTGATGACTTCTTCGGGGGCAGGCGGGGTCCAAGGGGAAGCAGAAACAGAGGTGGTGGATCATTTTTCTCTGCCTTTGGTGGATTCCCTGCTTTTGGAAGTGGTTTTTCTTCATTTGACACAGGTAAATATCACAGCATTTAACAAGGAATGCAGTTTTGATTCACAAAGGATCTCAATGTAATAAGCTGATAAATACTTTTTTTAAAAGTTGCCGTCTTCGTTCAGGAATTCTGAGGCTGCTTTTTTTAAATTAAGCTGCTCTCTGTAAAGTCTGAATGTAGATGAAGCTATAGTTACAATATTTGGTCTACCTGAAACTTCATGAAAAGTAAACAGACCTCTAAGAGGTAGAACTTTTTCTGTTCTCAATTTTGGTGCTACAGTTTTTCTATAGCTTTAGAATTGTTTTTGTTCTGTTTGCTTTTAGGTGTTGGAGGTGTGATGGCTTTTATTTAAGGTCCTGAAAAATACATTGGAAAAACGTGTACTTAAAACCCATGGTACTACTTAGCATCAGTTCTGGAGTAGTCAATTTGAATGCTGACATCTGTATCTCAGAGGTTGCTGAGAGTTGCTGGTAGTCAGCATCCTTTTAAGTGTTAAGATTCTGGATATTAGTTGGGATGTCAGTGATACAGAACATGTTCTGTCTGCTAACTCAGGGCATCCCAACATCTACATTAAAGCAAAAAAATCAGATTCATTAAAGTTACTAGCTTTACCTTGAGTGGAAAGAACGATATAATGGTTCAGCAGACAAGCTTGAATGCCTTTTCTTCAGGGGGAGGAGGTGACGAATGGTTTTTGGACAATGCTATGCATTTGAAATTTGAACTATGCATCCATATGGGAGAAGTTGATGAAGCTGGAGCCATGTTTTTATTCCTACAATGGTGTTTAATGCCTGACTAGATAGTCAGTGATGCTGTGTTGGTGCAACCAACTAAGGGCATCCTGAAGCTAGGATGTAGTCTGAATGGATGATAAATTTGGATCCCACGGTCATGCAAAAATACATTTTTAATCAAATACCTCCTTTCCCAATAGGTTTTACTTCATTTGGTTCATTGGGACATGGAGGCCTTACTTCGTTCTCCTCTACGTCATTTGGTGGCAGTGGAATGGGTAACTTCAAATCAGTATCAACCTCAACTAAAATAGTTAATGGCAGAAAAATTACTACAAAGAGGTAAGTGATATAAATATATTTGTATGAAACTCTACATGTAGAGACGTACATAGCTATAAATACATGCATATAAATATACTGTATATACACACACATATAGTGATACATGTATGTATAGGTATTTTTACTTCTGCTGTTGTAGTCATCACATTACTTGGATTTCTCTGAATGCTTAAAAATTTTGAAAAGTTTTATTGGGCTCTCACTCTTCTTGGCATTGCTGAGTTACTTAAAGCTGTAGCATGTGAAATGGGGAAGATGGTGTTTTTGTCTAAACTCTTGATAGTCGAAGAGTGTGTAAGACATGCTTTCAGAACTGCTCTGATGAAAAATGAAGATTGCAACTCATTTGCTGTTTGAAAGGGACCTGGCAATGGAGCTCTTCCAGGCCTTCAGAACCTCCTGTGTAGTGATGCATCTTTTATTATGGTCCTTGACTACTGTCTGCCAAGTCAGCTTGAATTTCTGGAAGGGAAAAGTGCGCTTGGTTTCTGTTGATTGTGAAGCTTTTAACCAGGGATTGGGAGGACTTTTAATTTTGCAGACATTATAAAACATGAAACAGTTTTCCCTAACATCTGCTCTAGTTTGCTTTCCTAGGCAGTGTTTGAGTGAAGTTTTTGTGTAAAAAGTAGTTTTATTTTATCTGTTAAGTAAAATAAGCAACTGAAACCTGCTTCGGAGAAAACTCTTTCCCTGTTTGTTGGAAAGTGAATTTTCAATTACTGTACACAGTGTACGTTCTCACTATTTCATGTTGCATTTGGGAAACACAAATATTAGTTAGCCATAGAGTAACCTACATGGAACACTATGATCAATAAGTTATAGGAGTACTGAACAAATACTTAAATGTAATTTCAGTACTTAATAAAAATTTACAGAAAAGCAAGGGAGAACCAATTTTTTGTTTGGTAACTTGTGTCCCATACTTCAAAGTGCAAGGTTCTTCTGTGTCCCGTTGTACTGGAGAGATCCTGTCATCTTGACCACTTAAATGCAGCCTTTGTCATCACACACTGGTGTGGTCATGATATTTTTCTGTGAGTGTATTCCAGAAAAATCTGAAAACTGCCCACTTTTGAGGGGATTATATCAGGTGAGAGAGACCAAAGAAAGTGTTTATGCAAAAGGAGATAAGGCACCATGTTTGTTTTAATATTAAAAGATAGGCTAGATCAGGTATGCTGCTGTCATATCTTTTGTTACCATATTTAGAAAGGGGGGGAGAAGCAAGAAATGTGGCT